>VMKM01002119.1:72500-88113 GCA_008360985.2 Macquaria ambigua | reverse complement strand
GAAACGGTATTCCCTAATGGCAGTGGCCTCTTTCAGCAGGATAATGCGCCCTGCCACACTGCAACAATGGTTCAGGACTGGTTTGAGGAACACGACAACGAGTTCAAGGTGTTGACTTGGCCTCCAAATTCCCCAGATCTCAATCCAATCGAGCATCTGTGGGATGCGCTGGACAAACAAGTCCGATCCATGGAGGCCCCACCTCGCAACTTACAGGACTTAAAGGCTCTGCTGCTAAGATATAGGTGCCAGATACCACAGCACACCTTCAGAGGTCTAGTGGAGTCCAGGCCTCGACGGGTCAGGGCTGTTTTGGCGGCACAATATTAGGCAGGTGGTCATAATGTTATGGCTGATCGGTATATACTATGTGGTATAAATTTGTCGACCATCAGAGATTTTGCTAGTCCTATAATATCTCAGGGTGTATTAGGCCATTGTGGGAAATGTTAAAAATCAATGACCAGAACTTCTTTATGGCAACATTAGATATTTAGATGTATGATTTTTGCATTAATGTAATGAAGTAACTTGATTTTGTGAGTATTTGATTTGAAGGATTTAATAGAAACTGACATTCCTGCCTGGTTATTTAATGGGTTTTCCAACGAATTTACCATGATAGATATCGATAACTCAGTATTAAATTGCATATACCTTGATAAAGGATTTTATCTATATTGCCCTCTCCTAAGCATCAGGATGGCTTTGTGCATAAATTGATTGTTAGGTTAGAAAAGTTATTCTATGATCAATTTAAAAAAAAATAAGGTTTTGATATTTGACAAAAAGAAAATCTCATCTCAAAGTCAATTTAGTAACTGTACTGGAGCTTTTGACTATATCACACAACCCTCATCAGCAGATTAAGGTTCCTCAGTTGCCTTTCCATGATTCTGAGCACGTCTAGGACTTAATCTGCTAATGAGGACTGTGTGGTAGGTCGAAAGCTCCAGATAAGCGACTAAATGGACCTTGAGGTGAGATTGTATTGTCAACTGCTAGTTCCAATGTCAAGAATGACCTTTGTAAAGTAACATGGAACTGTAATGTGAAAAAGCCACATCAGGTCTATTTATTTCCGGGATAATAGACTAGTTTCGGTAAAGGTCCTAAAAACTGGGCTCAGTCTTAGCTAGTCGCCTTGAAATGGTAGATATTATATTAAACTGAGGCGCCATATCCACATTTAGGATGCCTTTACCTTTAGGCAGACAAGACACAGACCTGACCATTTAGACTACATTTCCCAATGAATGAGCTAAGAAAACACAGTTGGCGCTTGAACATGACGTCAACGCTTGTATAAATACCGCCCTCTTTATTCGTCACATCCTCTTTCCGTTGCTCTTCTCGCTTTGAGGTATGGAAACTCGTTTCTCTGCTAACTGAATCCAAACTAATCATTAAAATTTTAAAATCATCCGCAGTCACTAATTATTTTATTTGATTAATTTCCGCAGAATCCTCTCCACACGATGAGAGCTAAGGTAAGTTAACCAGCCAGTCTTAGTATTTTAGTGTATTATATTCTCTTCCTGTTACAGTCAATGCTGCTAGCTAGCATCTGAGCAACACCCCTTGTACTGCTTTTTATTGTGTGGTGGTGGCTTAAAATGTTTCTCTCTCTCTCTCCACCATGTATCTTCTAAGTGATCTTACACTGCTTAATAACGTAAACCTAAACTGTTGATACAAGATGTGAAAAGTAGTGTTAAACGCTATTGGTGCAGGAAGGCCCGCTTTGGTGCATGCTAATGTTAGCAATGCTAAACCTCTGAGCCGAGGTAGCTGTGTGTTTATGGTAAATGGTCCAGTTATGTTGAGCGACTAACGTTACTGTTAAATGTCTTAAGTGCCAGTGTAGTTTGTAGTGAGTCCTAGCAGTAGATTCTCTGCATCACAGCACACGTGGTCTGTCACATAGTCAATAAGTAGGAGGGCACACGGTTCATGCTACTGAACTGCACACTAATAAATATTTCTCTTGTCTTCTAGTGGAGGAAGAAGCGTATGCGCAGGTAAGCACTAATGATGATCCACTTTCCTTTATACAAATTCCTAGTTGCCAGAAAGATTAATGATTTTGATACACACCGTTGAAAAACACTCGGTGTTTATGTATAACAGGGAAAGTCTCTATGTATGTAATCAATATACTTCAGTCCAATTTAATGCTAGCACTTTTTCAGTCTCAAATGCTCTTGGAATTTGAGAATTTGTTGTACCAATATCAATAGGGACTATGTCTTATTGATATGTTTTCATATTGATTATAGCCAGTATCAGCAGTGTTGTGTACATTTAAACATAATGTGTCTGCAGTCAAGTGATACTTTTGCTACCATGTGCTGTTAAGAGTCAGTTGGGATGTCTGTTTTTAAATGCTGACCCATAATCCACTAAAGTCTCTAGTACTAAAGGCAGGACAAGACAGGAGCCTATTCCACAAATATGTACATGTCAGTAGATCCATGTTCTGTATATTTGCAAATGGTCCATGTGAACAGTCCTTTATAACTTAATAGGTGGAATAATGGCTCTAAGTTAACACCCCATGATTTTTAAATGGCTTCATTCTCTTTGCAAGTAGTCAGTTAGCCACTTGTTTCCTTGACATGGCTTTGAAATGCAGTTTCTTAACACTTTGTAAGTTAATGCCAAGTCTGTCACGTCAAAGAGGTTACATTTACAGATGAAATTTGGAATGGTAAAATGTGACAAAAGCTGTAAAAATATGCATTTACACAGCAATATTTGCTGTGCGTCGAGTGTTATGGCCAAGTCTTGAACTATGAGCCAAATTGCAGGTGACAACACTGATTGTAGATGCAGTAGTAAATACCTTGCTTTCCACTCACAACCTCGTCCCAGTTAATTTTTATTTTTATTGGCCATTAAATCCCTAAATTATCAGGTCATAGCTCAGGGATTGATGTTGCACACATGTGAAACTAGCCATTGAAAGTGTGGATGATTTGTGGGGTTTCCTATCTGTCCAGATATGTGCACTATTAAATGGGCATTGAGCAGCAAACCTGTTTTCCTGATGGCTTTTTTTTTTCTTCTCCTCCTTACAGGCTGAAGCGTAAAAGGAGAAAGATGAGGCAGAGGTCAAAGTAAGCCCTCATCCCCACCAGCTGTGATCCCGTCGGAGCCTCTCCAGATGACGGACGCATGTGACTGAAGTGGAGCCTTGAAACAAAGGCCTGAACCCTGATTTCAGATGACTGCGGGTCTCATGGAGCCAACTGTGAACGTCTGACTGGATGATGGCAAAGATGCTGGACGGATCTCAACATCAGAACTACAGCTGCTTTGTTCATGGAACTTGATACATACGTTTACCAACAACTGTCATCTGGTGTATTGAACAATAAATGAACACTGTTAAAAATGTAACCATGTTTCAGCCTCTTAATTGATTTGACAGAATTGAACAACATGGAGGGAGCCGTGTGTATACCGTAGCTCTGGTTTTCTAATTAGTGTCGGTTATACTAGGGTTTTAATCCCTTCAGGTGTAAGTAAATGTGAACTGTATACAAAGTATGTAGAATTACTCTATCAAGAGTTTAGTGATGTCTAGGGCAAATGAGATTTCTTCGTTCACAAAGTATGAAAACACAAAGCTGAAAGTCTGTACAGTGCTTTCATGCTGGAGTACAGAGCCAGTACAATACTATCCATGTACTGAGGGGTTGAGTTTACTGTATAAGATTGTCACGTTTCTGTTTGCAATAAATATCAACTGCTATTACATTCTGTGGTGTAAGAAGTATTCAGATCCTTTAAGTTAGAAATACTCCATTACAGTAGAAGTTCTGCATTTCAACATTTATCAGCAAAGATTACTCGAAGTATAAAGTCATCATGCAGGCGGAATGGCCTCTCAAATCTGCCAAGTAACTATAACTAGTAGCTGTCAGATAAATGTAGTGGAGTAAAAAGAAGTAGCATAAATGGAAATACTCAAGTGAAGTATCTCAAAATTGTACCTAAATAAATGGGTAAAGAGTAAATGTACTTAGTTACTTTCCACCTTTTATTACTTTAAGGATTCAATCATAATCCGACAGGTGTCTCAGTGGGAGCAGTGATTTTGTCATAAAAGGAGCACTGGTTTACAACTGAAACTGGAAATGCTCAAGTATCATGAATACATTTTATATATACTAAATGGAATGGATGCTTTTCTCTAGTCAACATTTGCATAATCCAGTGGTTGTAGTGGACTACAACAAAAGTTACATACATTTAAAAAATGGGGGACATGACAGAAAAACATTTGGAAGTAGAGACATAATCTCAGTGGATTATTTTGATCTGCGTAATTGAAGCCATTTTGAGTGGTGACACGTCGCCAGGGGGCGCTCGGGATCCGCCTTGATGCTGCACACTGAAGACGCCGTAGAAGAAGAGTTAGTATTGTAAACACAAGGATATGGCTGACGAGAGGGGTGGAGGTGAAGACAACATTAACGACAACATGGGGAACCAGTTACAGCTTTTACCAGGTAACAGTTAAACTCACCGGATGACTGGTCGGTCTGCTCGGTGTTTCACCGGAAGAGCGTTTATCTCTTCGTCCTGCTAACTAGCTAGCTAGCATTTCTTCACAACAGGCCACTGTCACAGATCACCTCCTGACATGCACATTTTCTGAACAAGTTTCACTTTCTTTACATTTTTTACCATCAGAGTGACTTAATAAGATGATAAAGTTGCAGCTGTACTTTGGTTAGGAGACACTAAAAGAGCTGACTAGCCTCACTGTGAGCCTTTATGCTTGCTGTGCCATGACAGACAATGAGGAAGAGGAGGAGGAAGATGACATGGAGACTGAAGACCGAGACAGTGAGGAGGCAGAGAAGCCCACCACCATCACCTTTGACCCCAGTCTGCCCACATCACATGCTGTGAGTGACAGATGATAGATAAAGAATGGCTCTCTGCATGTTTACCACCACACGTGTTATTTGACCTTCCCAGTGTTTGTTTTTTAGCTGCATAGTTAGTTTTCTGCAGCTGTTGTGGTTTTGTTGTGTTGACACTGACCCCTGTGGTGGCAGTACCTGGGTTCAGATATGGAGGAGTTTCACGGCCGTACAGTCCACGATGACGACAGCTGTCAGACCATTCCTGTGCTGCCACACACATCTGTGATGCTGGTGCCAGGTCAGACGCTGCCTCTGCAGCTCTTCAGGCCTCAGGAGGTCAGCATGATGCGGAGCGTCATCCAGAGAGACCGCACCTTTGCTGTGCTCGCACACAGGTATGTAGCAATTGAAATGACTCTGTGTCCATTGGTAATCATCACAGACTGGACAGATCTGATAAATGGAAAGCATCTCTTTGTTTGGTCTATCAGTTAAAGGGGCACCACTGATTTTACACGGTTTACTAGTCATGAGGAGTACTATTCAGCCTATGAAAACTGTTACTGAGAAAATAATCCTGATGATATCATGAAGGTTACCTTGGCTTGATCTTGGATACTTCACATTTATAACAGAAAGCCTGTGTTACAAACTGGGGACATGGGGTTTCAAAGGTCTGGGCATTTACTAGGCTTGGTTGGAGGTTCTGATAATACCTAAATGAGAGACTAAAAATCAGGATGTCTATGTCTTTGCTGCTTCGAGCACCCTTTCAAATTATTTTTTGAGTTTAATTTTAATGGTTTTATTTGATGTCTGTCTCTGCAGTGATGTAGGTGAGCCGGAGGCAGAGTTTGGGACGACAGCTGAAATCTATGCGTACAGAGAGGAGCAAGAATATGGCATTGAAACTGTCAAAGTGAAAGCCGTGGGGAGGCAGAGATTCAAGGTCCATGAGATAAGAACTCAAGCAGACGGGTGAGTGGAATTGCCCCATAAACCATTAAACCAAAGGTTAGGGCTAAATGCATGTGCACATTTGAATGAGAGCCGCACTCTATGGACAAAGACATAAACGTTGTGCCGCGGACGTGGTCCTCACATAGACTAAGCCAGTGGTTGTCTGCAGGAGTCAGAGCCCTGCAGGTTTTCATCGTAATCATCTAGTCAGGGACGGATTCAAACAGGAACATAAGCTGAATGTGATGATCTGTTATTAACGACTTGATAGAAAACCCTGCAGCACTCTGGACAAGGACTGCAGATCTACACTGTGTGTTTGTGTGTGTGTGTGTGTGTGTGTGTGTGTGTACTCTAAACAGCCTCTACATTCATTTGTATTCACATTCATCTTTACGAAAATATCCAATTTCCTTAGATGTTCTTAGTTGGTAAAAACAATGAAATCTAACTTTGAAGCATCACGTCAGACACCAGCTATTTCTTGCAGCCCATTACACAGTATGGTCAGGACGTTTTTCTCAAAGTGACTCAAGTGCTTTTATAGTTCACAGCTAGAGGGCAGACTAACTCTACTTACTGCTGTTACTACTGTAAAACATACACATTCAGGTTTTTGTACAAGATGTATTGGTTGTGACTTTAAAGATGAGTTAATTATGGCTGTGTTGTGGCTTTTCTGCCAATATACTCTAATACTCTCGAGGGGTTTGTTTTTAATCATCACAAGAAAAGGTAAAGCCCATTCTTTGTGCCTCCTCTTGTTGAAGCATCTATGGAGAAAAGCTGCCTGTGTAACTGTTGTGGTCATTGTATAGATCATGTCTGCTTACATCCTCCAACGTTCAGGAAATCATTGAGGTTTACTGTCCATAAAACTGAGTCTTCATAAAGACATATTTCCCTCTTTGTCTAGTTGCTGTTGTATAATGCACACAATTTGGTTGCCATAATCCTGTTGACCTCTTGTTGTACTGTAAGTGACCCCATCAAGCATATAATTGACGTTATCACTCACTTAAATGGAATCTGCTGTTGTGCCCTCTGATGTAATATGTCCTGAATATTAATATAGCGATATATGCATTTTTCTTCCTCTCTGTAACGTTTTTTGAGTGTCAACCAAGATCACTAAAAATGCCACAGAAACAAACATTTGGAAATCCAGCGCCTATGCCGTCATGTTACGGCAGCAGTTTTGTGGTGCTGCTTTATGAATGTTTATATGTCTGAGCTCCAGAAAGTGCACTGAGTTCATCTTGGGTGAGGAGTTGGAGGAATATTTCTTATTGCTGCTGACAGAGAAAATGTACAGACAGCACCTTTTTATGATCATCTCAGATTTACAAACATCCCGTCATACACCTGATAACATTTAGCCAGCGCACCATTTGTTTAATCTGTTATTCATCTGCCTGGTTGCACTCGTCTTCTGTTGCTCTCTTTCATACTCTTGTCTGTTTTTTTTTGTTCCACGACCTATGTCATTGTCTCCCTTTGTTTCTCTCCTCAGGATCAGACAAGCCAAAGTACAGATCCTTCCAGAACGAATCCTTCCAGATCCCCTCTCTGCCGTGCAGCTAACGCCCCTCTCCAGGCTCCACATGCACCCCTCCTCCAAACCCCCGACTCAGAGCTGCAAACAGGCCCAGCGCTGGTGGAATAACTACCAACAGGTCAGACACACAAACACTTACAACATAAATGTGTCTTCACATACTTTAGAATAAGAATCAGAAAAAACTTGTGATGTTGTCCATCACAAGGGAATGGAAATTAGTGAACTAAATATCTTTAGGTTTTGGACTGTTGTTCGGTCAGAATGAGCAATGTCACCTGTCAGAGCTGTAGGAAATGATGGGCAACTTTTCTCCCATTTCTGACATTTTATAGACCAAATGAATAATCAATTAATCATTCAAATAATCCAGCCAAAAGTATGTGTAACATCCATATAACTGTTTTTCATCGTTTGGACTCGGGCTCTTAGTTGCAGTTAAGGGAAATCTTAATGCTACAACATACAATAATATTTGAGACAGTGTTCTTCCAACATGGGAAAGTTTCCCATTTCAACATGCAACTCTGTGCAATGTCATATATGGGTATAATGTTTGTCCACAGACTTTTGGCCATGTTGTGTGAGTCAGTAATAGCAACATGAGACGTGAAGGGAAGAATACATGAATATTATACACTAATCATTATATGTAGATGTAATTTGTTAATGGTGCGTCTGTTGTTCATCACAGAGGAAGTTTACATGTGCCAGCCTGACGCCGTGGCCACCATGGGTCTACGCACTCTACGACTCTGTGAGTACTGCAGCCCGTGTGCCCTACTTGGAATTTCCTCCACACATAAACATCACATAGGAGCGAATGTAAACCAACCAATCTGCTTCCTGTGTTTCACCTCACAGGAGTCGCTCATGAACAGAGTGAAGAAACAGCTCCATGAATGGGACGAGAATCTGAAGGACGACTCTCTCCCTACGAACGCCGTAGGTCAGTGTTTTACAGATGGATCGCATACGCGTACACACATGCGCACGTACGTCTTTCTGTTTGTGTTCTTTGTGCTGTCTTTCCTTCCTTTCCTTTCATCCCGCTCTTTCCCTTCTGTCTGGTTTCTGTCAGACTTCTCCTACAGAGTGGCGGCCTGTCTGCCCATAGACGACGCCCTGCGGCTCCAGCTGCTGAAGATCGGCAGCGCCATCCAGAGACTTCGCTGTGAGCTGGACATCATGGACCGGGTAAGGAAAGGTCACCACTAACTCCTCATCCCCACCCAACTACCTCAGTCTTCCTCCTCTGTCCCTGCAGTCAGCCATCATTTCCCTCATGGTGTTATTAGTGTGATAACATCTGGTGTTCCTACTTGTGTCGTACTGTGCACACTGTGTCTGTTTTTCTGTCTGATGTTCTTTGGTATATTTATCCATGCCTGTCGGGCTGACAGATGCGTTGTTGCTGCGGTATTTCAGTCCAAAGTTGGCCTTCACATTCAAAGGTGTTTGGAAATCATTGAGTGTAAGCAAAGATTTTTTTGTTTGTATCGCTGGTAACAATGAATTTTAATAGATTTTAGAGTAGTAAACATGCAGTATACATTAGCTGTTTTCCACATTTAATCTGTAAGAGGCTTATTCGGTGGATATCAGCAGTCCTCACTTCATCTGCCTCACCTCTCCTCTAACATCCATATTTTATTAAAAACAGAGCAAAGCGGTTTGGCCTCTTTGTCTTCCCTGCTTTCCTCACTGCTTTGCGTCAAGACACATTTTTCCTACAACCATATCATTTCAATAGGTGATGGAATTATACATATCTCACTTCACTGGCTATGATATCCTGCCACACAAGCCATTTTATTTATGCACCCTCTGCTCCCAATCATCATCATCACAACTAAACTACAAATGCAACTTGAGAACAAGGCAGGGCCAGGATGCCCGATGAAGACCTTGGCGAAGGAAATGTTGCAGAATTCAATTTTTGGGAACTTGCAATATTGTGTGTGTGGACTACCTCCCTTTTGTGCTTAAGATGGTAAAATACCTCATGCTCGACAACAAAACTAATACTTGAAACTTGAAATTCAGTTTACGTCTTTGAAAAGTTTTGTCAAGCCCTTTGAAATTACAAAAAAATAGAGCTGAAATTTGCCCAAATACTTCTGTTTCTTTTTGGTGCGCTATGGTGGTATTTACCTTAATGACAACACACACACAAAGCTCTTAGTGTGCAGTACTACTGTTGCATCACCAGAAACTGTAAAGCTGTCACCGAAAGTGTGATGTGCTTCTTAAATGTGCCTGTGCCTATTATCTGCTTTTTTCCTCCTGCCTGATTGAGGATAATAATCCTCCTTAATGTGTCTCAGTGGTCACGCTGAAGACCTGAACTCGTGTCATCCAGCTGGTGGCTCTGGTGGAAGCAGAAATGATGTGGTGGATTATTGATGCGTCCTCAATGAGCCTCAACAAGGAGGACGTGTTGCATTGAGAACATTTGACATGTATACATGCTTTTAACACTTAATTGTCTCTCCTCCTCAGTGCACATCGCTGTGCTGTAAGCAGTGCCAGGACACAGAAATCACCACAAAAAATGAGATCTTCAGGTGAGGACACATCAGTGCTTTAACATGTTGTAGCTCGCTTGTTACAAATGCTTTTCAGCACAGTGTTAACACAAACTTCAAGAGACTTGACGTTTGTTTGAGAGAGAGAATTCGTCACTGCGAATATTACACTTGATGTTGCACTTTCTTGACCCGTCTGACAGGTAACCAAAACAAGGAGCTGAAAATAGCTGCATATAGTTTAATCAGCAGTACTTAAAAATATCACGTAGTGGAGCTTTAACATTTTTAAACTCCTAGATGCACAGATTTCTGTCTTTGAAGTGCTGGTTGCTCCTACCTTTTAACGTGAATGTTGTAAATAGGCTGCACGTCTTTTTATTTTACTGAAAGACAGAAACATTACATTTCATTGCATTTTGACTTTTTAGTTTTTGTTTGTTATAGAGAAAAATGAGTCGTCCCTGTAGCAGTTGGGGATAATGTAAGCAGCACATTAAAACAGTCTGACGATGGTACTCTACCAGGAATAAAACCGCTCCTATTTATAATTGCTTTTTAGAGTTTTTTTTCTTCATCACAGTAATCGCTGTAATTATTAACACGTCAAAGTCGACGCTGATTTGACCATCTGTGTGCAAGTTGCATAGAGTCTGGGGTTACATCATGAACCTGCACCTCCACAGTGCACACACACAGACACACTCTTATGTAATGTAATTTTCTAACTGTCTATGATGTGTGATGGTTAATGTGTTTGTCCAAGAGTGAAACACAAATCCCCTAACACCAATAAAACTGTCCAGACCCTCACTGTACGTTTTCTAGCAAAAGTGCATTAACTGATTTGTCTGAGGACATCCAGATAATATGAGTGAATGAGTGATTATGTGTTTAATGTGATTTCTGAAGTTAGACATTCAGAAGTTGCTAATGCTTTAAAGCATACTTCTGACTAACCAAACTACGGACGCACTGTAGCTAATGCAGTTTCAATTAGGGACCCAAACCAGAACTGGAGTACAGTAAATTGTTACTTTTGGTGTTCAGGTTTTTGGTGCTGATTGTATTTTGAAGTTGTGTTTTTTGTGTGTGGGGTTGTTTTGTCTGCAAAGACCTGTGGGGTTAAATAATGATCTTGTTGAAAAGCTAATTTTCCGCCCTCAAGTTTTAGCTTTGCAGTTTCTGTTTTGTATTTCCATAATCACTACACTCAGAGAGCACTGGACTCACAGATGGAAAGTATGTTTTGGTGGCTTGAACCCAGAATTTTTACTTCAGTTTTACTTGAAGTTGTTTAAACAGTTGCTTATTTACACATCCTGCAGATTTGGAGCAAACATTTATTTGGAGTCGTGTTTCAGACCACCTGATGAATCTAATATTCACTCTCCTTTTAGCTCTGTTTTGGTCTCCACCAACTCCTGAAAGAAATATCTGGCTCTTTAGCTGCTAAATGCTCCACTGTGTTCACCAGCTAGCTGCTAACTGTGTCTGCCTGCTGTTTGGTGCTGGCAGGTAGCATACAGTGAATTTATCTGAGCTTTTTCACTGAAAGCAGCTTCCTGCTGCGGCTGGAAACGACGCTGATGAGAGCGTTGAGAACCAAAAAGTAACGTTGCGGGTTGTAAAACCAAAACAATGAGTTAAAAGATGCTAAAACATGCCATAGCGCCAAGGGGAAGTGCAGAATCAAGTTATAATTACCTGTGGGTTCATCACAACGAGCAACGCCTTTAACATTACACATAGTCATTTGATCCATTGTTAATACAAAAATATTGATTATAGCAACATTAAGTTTGAAAAACATTAATGAATGCTAATTTCAAATATATTCAAATATTCTCTCTCTGTGTATATATAAATGCCTGACTGTAGTGTTAAAAGATTTTACACTTTTACATTATACACATTTTATGCACAAAATCCACCTTGACACACAGTATGTGGTATCTTTAATACCACATTTTAAGGTTTGTGGATTTGAACAGTGCATATTTGGTTGTGCAATATGAGTTTGGTGAGATGAACTCACAGCTGGGTTCAGAGAGGCTGCAGAATTTTACTGTACAGTTTAGGCATTTTTAAGGCAGTTTGACTCCCTTTATACCTTTTTATGGAGTCTCTCATCAGTCTCTGGATGTTTTATTCTTTCAAAGGACCGTTCGGATGTTTTGATTTTGTCTGAACTGTTCATTGAAGTCAAAATCACTGCTAATGACACAATCCACCTGCCTCTTCTCCCCCTGCAGCCTGTCTCTGTACGGCCCGATGGCTGCATATGTCAACCCTCACGGTTACGTCCACGAAACCCTGACTGTCTACAAAGCCAACAACCTAAACCTGGTCGGCAGGCCATCCACACTGCACAGCTGGTTTCCAGGGTAACCCTACTATACTCATGGCATTTAGCTCAGACCCCTCACTGTGCCTTTCAGTGCTTTCATAAATGCATCTTTTTAAATAAATGTGAGATATACCTCTGACTCATTGCACTGGAGGTCTTGAACATGCTTTAATACCATATTTGATCTAGCTAGCTGTAATCCCATGCCTGAAATTAGAAGCCTTTGTTTGGCCTTACTGTGTGGCATCATGATCATCTCATCCTCTCTTGTTAGTGGTCTGGGGGTCATTGTATGACACCTGTAGAGAGCAGCAGAAATGAGACCTCTCTGTGTCAAATCAAACTGCTTTTCTAATAACATGGCACCTAGTTTCAATTACTGTTACATAATGCATTTCTTCCAATGTGAAGTTTAGTGTTCTCTCACTAGTGGAAGAGATCTCAGAAGATACTGTAAATTTGTATCTCTGATATGGACTGTGAGATATTCGGTTTATGATTAAAGAAGTAAACTGAACTAAATTGACCTGTATGAACCGACATGTAGATCAAGTGATTACAGATTTTTAGATGTTTAATTAGTGAGCTATAAGAGGCTGTGAAATCATAGGTAGCTTATTGCGTTTATAAAATACAGAGAGAAAGGCTGTAGTATTTGTAATGAATAATATATAAATAAAACTTTCAATTAAATTCTTCCATTAACAATTATACTGTAGTTCTTGATCAGTAGCTAAATCACATGGCTTCTGAATGACACACAGTGCCAGAATGAGTTGTGAGTTATGGGTTGTATATTAATATTGAAAGTACTTGCTTTAAAGGAATATTCCACTGAAAATCTATGTTTTACTTGTTAAATACTCGGCGCCTCCAGGCTTTAAGGCAGCACTGAAAAGTCTGAAGCTTGCTCCTTCATTACTCCAGGACAGCAGCTGAAGTTGGCATAGGGCATTTTCAAACCTGTGTGGTTTAGTCTGGTTAAATCAGACTCTGGTTTTGTTTTCCCCTTGGCGCCATTCGTACTCAAACAACCACACCGAGATCCTTTAGAGGAAGTGGTCTCGGTCCGGTAACAAATTCTGGAGCGGTTTCTGGAGTGTTTGATACTCAAAAGATAGATTTTTAGGTGTTTTATTCCTTTAAAGACAGAAACCTTTCATTTTAAAGTGAAGTGTTTTGCTTACTGCTGCTCTACTTTAATGTTTGACTGTGCAGCATGATGTGCAGAGTTTGACACTAGAAGGCTGTTTTCACATTCATCTGCTGTAGGGGAAAAGTTTGTGCTCTAGTTTGGAAGCCAATCGTGGTCCAGTACGCAACTTACACAAGTGTGACGGGGAAACTTGAAACCTCCAGAGCGCACACACTGACAGTGGACATCTTGTGTCCAGTAGTTAAACTGTGAAATGAACAATGTTTGCATCTTTAAGAAACCGTTGTCCTCTTCCTTTGCTCTCAGGTACGCCTGGACAATTGCTCAGTGCCGGACCTGCGGGTCCCACATGGGTTGGAAGTTCACAGCCACCAAGAAGGACTTGTCTCCACCTCGTTTCTGGGGTCTGACCCGTTCCGCTATGCTCCCCCGTATCCCCCAGGGCGAGGGGGAGGAGGGGAGAGAGGGCTCTCGTCTCTTCTGCCTGTGATGTTGGACCATCATTTCCCCTTGTGAAACAGCCACCCCACCCCCCTCCCCCGCAAACCTCCCAAGCCTGGATCTTTAGGCACTCTCTGGCTGCGATTGCTTTTAGTAATCAATGCATCACACGCCGCCTGTCACCCCTGGCAGCAAATCCATCATATTAGTGAAAAGGTCATTCGGCCTTTGAATGGCACTCTAAGATTAGAGCAGGATGGAGGTTGTGATTGTTCTTAAAGGTTCTTGAAGTGTGGAGGCAGCAGTGAGACGACTCGGTGCATTGTGAGCAAGTGAGAAAGAAATGGAGAATAACAGATTGAACAGATTGATTCCACGACCCGAGGTAACATCCTAGCATGCAGCTCCCTGATCTGCGCCCCTGTCCTGCTGATTTCGTGGTAGCTGCAGACACACACACTAACACAAATGCTAAATGCATAATTTCGCTTAAACTCCTTTCCTCTGTGTGATGGAGAGTGTGAGCGCATGCAGTTGAGACAAAGATATCGTGGCCGATCAGGCTGAGTTTAAAAATCCAACCACTTTATATATTCACTTAGCATTCAGATCCTTTGTGGGTTTCTGGTGTAATTTCAGCTGCCACAGGTCAGTAGAGGAAACCGCTTGAATGAAAGTGCTCTCATGTATGTGTAGAGCTGTCGCTGTGGGGGATATTTTGAATCTCGGAATTAAATTGGATGTATTTTTGTATGCAAGAAGATTGGAAGGTAATTTATCATACGCATCCATGTGTGCTTTTTATTATCACACCAGTTTTTTATGTAATAAACAAAGAACTGAGGTGACAATAACGAAAAGTGTAATATACTCGATATAATCGGTGTCTGTTTTGTATTCACCCACTGTCCTGTCAGATAATGTGCTTCAGGAAACAAGCGTTGTCTCTGGTTGCACAAGTGAAAATTAGAGATGACTTGGTGCCTAATGGCAGACTGTTTTTTTTTTAAAAGGTCAAAGCTAATTAACACAGAGAAGCAAGAGGAGCGTTAACCCTTCCTCATTTAGTTTGTTCACATTGTGTGGCATGTTAAAATGGTGTGCCTACGCCCCAGCTCAGTGTCTTTTGATAAGTTCGATGAATCGGTGAACCGCAGACATGAATGAAAGATTGTAAATGGCAAAGTGATGATGAGATTTAGATTTAATTGTTTACGTTTTTTAGGATTCTCTTTGGGTTGTAGTCTCACAGTTTTCAGGATTTTACTTCTTGCGATTTTGTTGCAAGGCGCTGGCTCACATCGTTTGTATAAATGTAACTGTAAATAAGAGGCAGTTATAGCATATGTTGTGTAATATAACTGGTGTTTTATAGTTTATAATATTATTTCTCATATCTCTTCATGTCACAGAGAATTGTTAGGAAATAATCTTTTCATCAGTAAGCAAAGTATTTGATCGCAATAAGAAATCGTCTCAGATGTGAAGATGTTGGTCTGTCTAATGAAATGTTTTTGGATATTTTCTTAAAGGAATGGTTTGACATTTTGGTAAATACGTTTATTTGCTTTTTTGCCGAGTTAGAGGAGAAGATTGATACCACTCTCACGTCTGTAGGATAAATATTAAGCTACCACCAGCAGCTAATTAGCTTAGCTTAGCATAAAGACTGGAAACGGGGAAACAGCTAGCCTGGCTTTTTCCGCAGGTAACAAAATCTGCCTACCAGCACCTCTGAAG
>VMKM01002119.1:0-67500 GCA_008360985.2 Macquaria ambigua | reverse complement strand
CCAGGCACATTTCATGATATAAACAATGTGATTGTATTTCTTCTATGATATTCATTAAAACATAGCTGTTCTTGCTTTCACTCTTTGTAATAGCTTTCTCATTGGAATATAATATAGATACAGTATATGGTCTCTGAACTCAACTCAAAGGTGATGTGGTATAATTTAATATGCTGTAGTATAATTACTGGCATTTTGCTCAAAATTGCACAAAATAATTTTTTTGAGATGCATAAAATAACAATATAATTGAATTCTTAGGTTCTTCTTTTTCCTTAACAACATTATCTGAAATTCAATCAAACTGTCTGAAAAGGCAAACGTGTTCCTGGAGTCTAAATCCAGCTTCTATTAAATGAATATCTTTCAATATCACATCCAAACTGCCACAGTCGTAACAATGTGATGACATGAGCCACACCAGGTGTTTCCAGCGTCTGTACTGATTCTTTGGCCCGACAGTCCAACAAAACACATCCGTCAACATCCAACAACATCTGGAGCGCAGTTCTTACTCATGTTCAGTTCTCAAACCCCTTTCAGGTTTGCTTTTGATGAATGTTTCTGTGACATATTTTCACATGTCAGAGACCCAGATAGATACAGTGTGACTTATCTGCGTAACTCCTGTTCAGAAGAAACAGTCGTTCAGATGCAGAGAGAGCTCAGAGGAGCTTCGCGAGACGCACAGACTCTGCACGCTTTTTTTCCCCTGCAGGCTTTCTCCGTTTCTAGATTATAACGCGTTGCCCTCATTTGGACTCTGAGACATTTTTGAAGCTCATGTACAACGTGCTGACCAGCGTCACCTCGTCATGCATTGAATCCTTACCGTCGGACTGCCGCTGGCAAAGGAGTGTCACCAGCCTCTTGGGAAACTGACCGCTGAACAGAAGGTAAATGCAGGGATTCGCGCAGCTGTTCAGACTGGCCAGCAACATCAGGATGGTGAAAGTCGCAGCTGGAATGACAGGAGAAGTGCAAAGCGTCATGTGTTTGCAAAGAAGTGTCCTTTGCCACCAATTAATAACTTATGGGATTTGTGCGTAAATACGCGCTTCTCGGATAGCGCATCGAGACTGACTTTATGTAATTACTGATCACGTATTTAGAGAGAAATCCAAAATTAAATACACAGTAAAATAATAAAAAGCAAACTGAGCACCAGCCAGTAATACTTAATGACTTACTTTCTTTTGGCGCATGTGTGTCCCAGGCGGACCAGAGCTGGACAGTGAAGAAGGGAGCCCAGCAGACAATATAAGCCAGCACGATAACCACCGTCATCTTCAGCGTCTTCACCCTGGCCTTGGACATGCCGGCCACACCGCTGGCTCTGGATGGCAGTGGGAGACCCACGCTGCCCTGCTGTTGAATCTTTTGGTACAGGTTGATCTGGATTGCTCGGCAGATGCGCACTTGACAAACAACAACTGTAATAACAGGTAAAACAAAAATGACCAGCGTGGTCCAGGTTATGTAAGTCTGCAGCCCCCATGGCTGGATAAATTTAGCCCAGCAGTCAAACACACCGGGTGCGACCTCGACCTGTGAGAAAACAAAAACCTGTGGCAAGCTGCCCAGCAGAGAAATCCCCCACGCGATGCACACAGGGATGTTCAGTCTTGTGCGTCTCCGCTGGAACTTCACCATCGGGTTGCAGACAGCTTGGTATCTGTCAACTGTCATCACCACGATCATGTAAGTCGATGAAAACATGCCGAGAACTTGCAGGTACTTCACCAGGCGGCACACCAGGTCTGGACCGACGAATCTGTCTGTGATGTCCCATATGAGCTGCGGGCACACCTGGAAGAAGGCGACCACCAGATCCGCCAGGCACAGGTGGAAGACGAAGACGCGCATCCTGGACATCTGTTTGCGTTGTCTCCAGAGGACGAGCAGCAGGGCGGTGTTGAGGATGGCGGCGCTGACGAAGATGACACTGAGCAGCGCGATCTCCACCTTGGCCAGAATCTCATCTCTCGCCACGTCTTCCGCATCCACAAAGTCACTGTCATTCAGAGGACGCATTGTGTTGTTTGGGTCGTGAAAGAGTTCAGACTTGCCAGCTGGCAGAAAACAGGCTGCTGGAATAAAAGAACAGATAGTCTAGTTATTCTGAAACTTGTCATTTTCCCCAAACAATAAACATAATTATTGAGGGCTTCATTCTGAAGAAACGTTTTGTTTGCTAAAAATCACCTATACAATGAGGCTACATGTTAAAACAGTTATGTCAGAGAAGCATTTTATAGCAAATATTTCTACCTACCTTTCTAGATATTTTTTCAAATAATGCCGAAGGTGAACTGAAGCTCTGCTGTTGTGGCCGAGTTCAGGTTGGTAATAATCTCCAGAGAGGAGGCTACTTACTCGAGAAGGTCTCTAGTGCCCCTGTGTTTTATGTGACGATGACACTGGGTGGAGCTTAGAGGCATTCAGTACTGTGAATAAGTTTTATTATTCTTTACAGGTGAAAAAAAATAAAGCCTGCAAAGCATGTGCTCATTGTGTTTGTGCTCATAATGGAATTCTTAAAAAGGTGATGTGATTGAAAGCTTCACAACAGCTTAAATAGACTATTATAAGAATATTTAGTGCTTAATCGCTTTAAATAGGTTGATTAACAGTGGTGGAAACGTATTCAGACCCCTTACTTATAGGCTAAGCAAAAGTGATAATACATAGCGCTGTGTAAAAATACTTCATTACTAAGTACTGCATATTATATATTAGCATATTGGATTAATATCACTGATGCATAAACTGGAAATACTCAAATAAAGTACCTTAAAAATGTACAGTACTTGAGTAAATGTACCTATGAATCAATACAGCTGTTGTATTGAATTCCTTGCTGCAAATGAACCTGCTCTGTATTTGAAATGAGACCACAAGCAATCAACTTCTGGAGTGTGACACTTAACACTTTAACAAGAGCTCCTATAATTATTTATTTTAAGATACCGCTATAATAACTTTTCTTGCTTCTCACAGTCTGTAGCCTGCTACAGACAACACGTATGACACGCAACTTCTGTGAGACCGAGACGTCATCATGCCTCTCGACCAATCACAGTACAGAGGACTTTCAACCGGAAGAGTGAATGTAAACAAAATAGTTGAGATTGAGAAGAAGCTACAACCGACGGTTCTCTCGCTGTAGTATTCGTTGCAATAGTTCATCGTAGTCCTTTTTATAAACTATGTAATCTAAGTGGACGGATTAAGTGATACACGTATTGATTGGACAGTTTCCGTGTGTCGACAACAGGCAACATACATGTATGTCTTGGATGTTAGCTGCTAGCTAGCGTTAGCTAAACGGCTAAACTGACTGCGCTAACATTTTAGCGTTAATTAGCAACCAGCACCAATGCCTCAAGAGGGAGAGCAGTCTCTTCCCCTGGTTCGCTCCCTGAACAGTCGGATACCCATTAATGCGGTGTTTTGTAACCGCAGTCCCCGTGTCGTACGACCACTGTGGATAGATTTCCGCGGGCAACCGCAGGCATACGATGATTTACAGCCAGGAACTGGACGAAAAGTGAACACCTTCGTCGGTAAGGCAGCTATTTCAATATCACAAGCTACTTGTGCATAATGTATTAGAACAAGTGTTGCTGCTTTGTGTCAGATTTGAGCTACGTGTCCCACAAAGAAAAGTAATCTAGGGACAACATGCTGTTGGTATTTGCCAAAATAAAATCAGCCCAGATTTTAGCACAGTGGGGTCAAATATATCTATAATATTTGACCCCACTGTGATTTTACTGAGACATGGGGACATTTTCTGATTTTGACACAGCTGTGAACCTTACATTCAAATAATACTAATTTGAATGTAGCATCTCAGACAAAAACATTGAGCAACAAAGTTGGTCACCAATTAGTGTCAGAGGACAAACCTTGATGCTTTGATTTGCAGTTTAGAGAGACAGTTTGTTAGTTGCCAGTGCAATGGTATCACCTGTGGGCTGTGTAATACACACTCTATGTATGGTTTTCCCAGGTCACCCATGGATGTTCAGAGATGCAGAGACTGATGAGCCACTGAGGGTGAACAGCAAAGAACTGTTTCTTCCTAAACCAGCAGAGGGTGGAAATGCGACATTTGCTAATATCACTTTACCAGGTAAGATTAGCCAAATGACTCAAAATATTAGCAATTTTCATCATATGTAATTCATTACTACTCACAGACATACAAACAAGAGTAAATTCCAGCATAAATAGTATTTGTGTGTTTTAAAAGGCAGTCGAACTGCTGTTGATTACAGCACGGTGAACAAAGTTTCCGATGGTTTAAAGGGACAAATGACAAAAATAGTACTAGTAGTTTTCCACTTGCCCCTAGTGTTGTCTGGTCATGCGGGTAGTTTTTGGCTTTATTTGGCAGGGTTTTAAGATCTCTTTTGCTAAGGCTCCTACAACACTGCAATAAAACAGGGGGATTGGCATTTGGCTTGTGGTGCTGAAAGCATCACACAATTACACACAGGGGTTACACAGGATAATCCACAGATCTTGCTGTGAATGATTTTCACTGAGAGCCCCTCTGCTGTGATTTTCTAATTTTCTAAAGCTTTGCGTGCCACAAACCAGTTAATATTTATTGACAGGTGTTTTAATTCAGGGACTATGTTATTTTTATCAGAAGTATGTGTAAATGCAGCAGTAAAACAGGCCTACATTTTCATCTAAAAATGGAATTCTTCAAATATACTGTGTACTATACCTCAAAATTATGGACTGGGCCTTTAGGTACATAAAAATCAAGCAAGTCAAGTAGCATTGTGACCAGTTGCTGACAGCAGTGTGGATGGAGAATGATGGTTTGTGCCTGTTTAAGCAGCTTGTGTTGTTCAGTTCATATGTACTGTGGTGACTGAAACCAAACACACACACATTTTGGTTGCAAGCCTGCCATCCATATGAAAACATGTGAAATTTGATTTCATCCAGAGTGTACTGCATTCTGCTATGTTTTTTTTTCATTTGTCCCCTTTACACTGGTATCAATTTGTTTGTTGTTGTAATTTGTTTGAGTAAAAGACTCTGTTAGGAAAGTGGTCTCTGCTTCATATTCTCTCGACATTTGACAAACGCTTGTTTGGTTTATACAGTTTACAGCCTCAAGGATCGAGCCCTTCAGGTTATTCGGTTTCTGGTACGACCAGAAGACTACAGGAGGTTGGAAATAGCCCGGTGTCTCCATGAGGAGCTGGAAGATCAGCCCAGTGTGTTGAAAGATCTGCACCGCATGAACCAGCGAGTAGAGCAGCATCTGCTGGAGAGGATTCAAGGCCAGGAGGAATGAGGCATGAAACTGGATGGATAATGGTTACTTATGGACAGCAATATTGTATTCCACACTATTAGAAAGCATAGAAGCCAGAATTGATAGACATGATAGACAATTGATTGACAGCTGTTGCAAAGACTTGCCCAGAGATCTCACATTTCCTGCACAGAAGACTCAGTTTGATCTGCTGTCTGTTATATCAACTCATTGGCTTTAGCAAATGTCTTCCTCAGCAGAAAAAACTGTATGTAGCTTTCACCTTTTAGTAAGAGCAGCTTTTATATAATGTGATGACAGCATCTTCAGTGATAATAGTATTGTTTGTCCTCTAAAATGTTCTATAAGGATTTCAACTAGAGAAATGGGGAAACTCTCTTCTTTGATGCCTATCTGATTATGTGACTCTGCACTTTATTTTAACTTCTGTCATAGGTAAACTCCCTCAAAAAATCCTAGTCAATCATTTGCACAAGACTGAATTTACAAGAATGTTGCTGTCATGGTTACAGTGTTATAACTAATCTTCTGTCTTAAATATCACAATTTATAAAGGTCACTAAATTAATTTTTTTTAAATTTAGCTTTCTTTTCTTCAGTTCGGACTTTGGGAACAACAAATCGCATAATGTCCAGAGAACGAAGATTGTGATTTCCATAAATAAAAAGTATATATTCACATTAGATTTCAGAGAGATATATGTTTTAATATTCTTACTGGGAATGCCTGAGATAAGGTTATCTTAACTAATCCAGTTATCTCCCCTCAGAAAACATCTTACTTTGTTATTCATGCTATTAAGCTCAGCAGTTTAAGGGATGAATTATTCAGCTATTGTCAGTTTGCTTTGGCACTTTCAATCTGGAAAAAGACGAAGTGATTATGGGTGCATTTTGCAAGTTGGCCTATTAAATGTAGACTTTTTGTCAGAATATACCGACCACCATAAATGGGCAGAGTCTCTTCTAACAGTTTGTCTTGCAGGTGATTTCCTGTAGGGAAAACAAAATAATTAACCTTGTCTTTACAGTTTTAAAGGTTATGCTGTGAAACACTGTGACTGAGGAGTGTACGCTTTTGTTTTTGCCTACTTTGTAATTCTTTGCCTCTTTTGTTATTCTGTCACCCTGTTTTAAAATCATACACTGCTACTGTATCTCAGATATTTTTCATAGTTTATTTGTGTAATAAATAAAAGATATATTTCTTACTGGTTGAAAGCTGCTGTGAAGACAACACCTCTAAGAAGAGCGATTGATTGTGAACTATTAAATTATGAACATAAAACAAAAATCATGAAATTGAGACCTCACTTCTCAGAGCAAACAGGGGTGATTACACATTGAGAAGCTATTATATTCTGTTTATTTTGTGAGGAAAATGTTGACCTTGTTAGAAAAGTAGAGTCTAATGACGAAACTTCTCACTTTGGGTACTGAGTACAGAGAAAGTACACACCCAACAGTATCTGTTTTGACCAATTACAAGATACTGTTAATTACATTTGTACGGCTGTGTGTGTTTAGGAGTGTATTTAATAGATGGGACTGCTGATTTATGATTTAGGAATTAATATTCAGTGCTGTCACGCACAAGAAGTTGAATTTCACTTAATTCCAACACTCATATTTTTGTTAAGAGTATTAGTATCATCTTTGTACACTTCGTTTTAGAATTTATCTTTGTCAGGCGGACTAAAATGTCTGAAATAAAGTAAATTGATAAAGTTTAACAACATAACGGAGTAGCATTTTACAATTTTAAAGCATTGTCATTGTTTGTAATTATGCCAATGTGGGGAAAAGTTTAATATATATCAGGCTTGGTACAAGCTGAATAACTTCTTACACATATTTAACACTTGTACATGCCCGACTGTATAAACTCACACACAAACACAAGGATGTACATTCAAAGTGACATGTCAGATTCTGAAATTATAACCAGCTCCGGTTTACAACAGCAGGGGTACTGTTGCCAAACGCGTTGCTAAGCGACAAAGTAACACAACCCATCTTTGTGTGTGTGTGAGTGGAGGTGAGCCCGGTGCAGTAATATCTGGAACATGCAGGCAGGGGAAAAGACAAAAACATGGGACTCCAGTCGCTTCAGGCGAGAGAAGTAAGTACTTTGTCACTGTCGAGAGCTTTCTCCGTCTCACACACATGTACAGTATTTGTTTTGTAACTGGGATCCAGTGTTGTGTGAGTTATGTGGCTTTGTTGAACTGAAGGAATAGACGGTAACTAATATTCATGGTCCTTCGATTTTCCTCACCAGCATGACATTTTGGCAAAGGAGTCACCCAGTCATGTTTCCACATCTCCAGACAGACCACTGGAGCAAAATGAAAACAATGGTAAGACAAAATAACAAAAATAAATAACAAAACCCTCTTCTACTAACACGATGATATATACACAAATGACACTCTTGACTGGTTAATAACAAACACATAAACCAGTCTGTATTCTTGTGATACTATGCACAGTTATTCCCACCTAGGTTCCAGTTTATTTTGCATCAGTTCCAGCTGCCTTGTTGGAGGACAGAGGTTTGTGAAAAGGACCCTATTTCGCAGATAATATCAAATTGGGAGGTGACCAGGACAGTGCACAGTACAGAGAGAGAGGACACATTTCTGTACACGTTACAAAGGAAAATGTGTCTCTAATGTGGCTTTATTACTGTATGAATCACATGAAGGTGCTCTAAACCATACCACCACCAGCAGCAGCAGCCCGTTACCTCCTCTGACTCAGGATGAAACTGCAGTTAATGATCCTGTTCCCTCCATGGTGCAAGGATACAGTAGGTCCCACATTAAGGTGTTGTTTAAATATATATTTTTTTGTTTTTATTATTTGCTTCCCTGCTGTTTCACCATTATATGTTTTTCTTTAGGCACGCATCCAAACACACCAAAAACCTCACCTCAAAACATGCCCCAGTACAGCAACGTGTTCAATGACCGTGCCAGGAGAGGCTTCTGCTACTGGCTCGTTGAAAAGAAGGGCTCAATGTGTAAGTACTCACCCAAGCTCTGACTGCAGCAAAATGTCACCTATACGGTAAGTGTCAGCTTGGTGTGACATTCACATGCCCATGTGGCTGGGAGGAGTGAGATCCATACCCTAAATCTCTTTCACTGCTGATCCTGCTGCTCAGCCTTCCCACTGTGCACTCAACCTTTCAAGTACTGAAGCTCATATTCAGAGATTACAGAAATCCCTCCCTGCTCTGTTCTACTGACTGACTTTGGTGCATTGTTGTGAGCAGAAGGTCAGACCTTTGGATTTCATCCTAACCCTCATTCGCCCCTCACAGACCTCCGAGTCAGCACGCATATCATTTTATGCTGGTATATTATGTATATTGAGTATCAGGATCAAAATCTGCTGCGCCTGTGTATCTGAACAGATAATGTACATCTTCTGTATTTCATAAAAGGAATGTAAACACGCTTCAGTGTCTATCACAAGCAGCGTTTTTAAGAGGGACAAGTATGTGTCTTGTATAGAATAACTGATGCCACTTTATATTATGATTGGTTTACACAATGGCCAGAAGACTGATGCATCTTCATTCCTTCCTCACAGGTAAAGGATACAGCTTTGGTGCCTACAAGACCTCTCTGGGATTACCAAAAGTCTAACAAAAAGTCTTACTAAGATTTAACCCTCTGTCCAAATTTGTTTAAACTACCTAAAACCGTTTGATTTCACTCAGCGGGTATAATGTATAATCTGCTATCACCTGTCCACACACTGATTTGCCTTTCAGTGGATATGCTGTTAATTTGAAGTATTAAACTTGAGAATCAAAACAATTGTAGTGACTTCAATAATGGGCTTAGGATCATGTGTAAAATACCTTACCTGACTACCATATGCTGAATAAAAAACTCTATGAACATCACAAGGTGAGCTGTAATACACTATCTGACCCTCCACTCTGAGAAAGAAGGAAAAAATAAGACCACTGTTTATTATATGTTGTGTTATGTTGTAGATAGTAAGGGAATTGTAATGTATTGAGCACACCTCTTTTGTATACTATCACAGTTCAGCATTAAATACTCGTAAATACTTGTCCCACCTCTGACTACCTTTAAAAA
This sequence comes from Macquaria ambigua, assembly GCA_008360985.2. Taxonomy (NCBI): domain Eukaryota; kingdom Metazoa; phylum Chordata; class Actinopteri; order Centrarchiformes; family Percichthyidae; genus Macquaria; species Macquaria ambigua. Next base: position 58,077 of record VMKM01002119.1, on the reverse strand, counting down.
CAGTATTTAAATCCAATATTCTCTGCTGCCCTCTAAATGTTGTGTTTATGGTTTTTAATCTTGTTTTAATGTCTTTATTTTCATTTTTATATCAGGATTGCCTTGAAATTTCAATACAGTACATTTTCTTTTATGCACTCTTTAAAATCAGTTGTTTTAAGCGAGCACTGAACATTTGTGGGTATGAATGGTCCAGCACACCTGTCCACCAAAGCTGACCACCAAGCATTGCTTTTTTTAGATTGGATAGTGATTGGATAGTCTGCAGAGAGACAGGAAAGAGGGGGAGAGAGAAGGGATGACACGCAGCAAAGGGCCAGGGGTAGTTTTAAATGGGATTTGTGCTTACTGTTTGCTGCAGTTATGCTTTCTAGTCTAGCAATTATATTGTATCTGTACCTATATGTACCTAATATGACCAAATTTCCTAATCATCCCAGCAAATGCACCCCACCTGTTTTTTTTTGTTTTTTCTTTTTCTTGCACCCCACCTGTTTACGCTGTGGTTGTCGCTCATTGTCAAATCTCGTTGGTAGAATTGATCTCGCGAGATATAGCGTAATCTGGTCGCTTGGTTGCGTTCAAACCAAACAGTCGAAAAGAGAACTTTACCACCATCTAGCGGTAAAAAGCAAAAACAAAAACCCCCCACACCATCTGGCGGTTAATTTAAACACAAACTTTTTAATTGAATCCAATATTAAACATGACGATGAAACGTTTTCATATTTTGTTTTTGTTCAGACACGTTGTTGGCAACAGATCTTTTAAACTAACGAGTAGACGCTGGCTGACTGAACGCGGATAAAGTGACACCTCATGTTGACTTCCTAGCAGTCCCTGCAATTTAAGCAGAGAAGGTAACGTAACTTCACAACTCTTCAACAGTAGCTAGTTTAATAAATTTGGTAATGTAGCAAGTATAACTAACTGGCTTATATGTGTGATGAATAAGTGTAAAGTCGTAATAAAAATAAACAGTGGCTATCAAGCGTCTTTTCGTCGCTAGAACATTTAACCCTGCTACCTTTGGGTTGCAGTTTGAACCAAAAAGTGAAAATAGAAATGTTTGCTAACGTGAAGGTGCTAGCTAACGGCCTCATTTATTACCAACATCCAATGACAACGCAGTTTCGGCGTCTTTTCTACCGACTCATTTACAACTTGCGCAAACCCCCCAAAACATTAACGTTATTGTAGACAGTGTCCAAATCGTTAAAGTTAACCTAGGTTTGACTTTTTATTTCGGCAAACATTTTCTGACCACCTAAAACTGATTGACACATCTGCGCAAGTCACATTTGGTGGAACTAGCTGTGATGTGTTACTTTTTCTGTAATTTCAAAAAATTTAACTTTTGAACTTCAGCTTTCAAGAATCAGATCATTAAAGTATAAGGTTGACCAGCTAATTAAAGTGTTGGTATTTTACGGCAAGATCCGCACGAATACATCATTCTGGGTTTCCTGCAGTCCTTTACAGGTAAGCCACCCATGGCCAGATTAACCTTCTTGGCTCAAAAATGAGCTGCTGGTCTTTTTTTTTTTTTGTGAGCATTATTCTTAATTTGGATCCCCATTAGTTCTTACTTTGGCAATAGCAACTCTTCTTGGGGTCCATTATCCTTGGGATACTACCCAGGTTTGTTGTGTGGTTAGAAGAATATGCACCTGGAATATGCACATTACAAAGTTGCAATTAATCAAATGACAACAAACCAAATTGTCAAACAGGGACCCTGGGGCAGTCACCAGCTTTACCCAGCTGGTAGCCCAGCCCCACCTCACCTGAAACAAAGACCACCTCTGCCAACATCATTAAAAAAAACTGGTACACCTTTATGAATTCAATCATGATAACAACTTGATTTGAACAGCACTTTTATTAACATAGTTACAGTGCTTTAACAAAGGACATGAGAGATAGTAATACCATTACCGCATACAGTAAATATTAAAATCAGATAAATGAGATAAAATAAGAGGTGTTAAAAGGCGTGATTATAGCTGACATTTAAAAGAAAATACAGAAGTAGCGGTATTGATTGTGAACGGTATTCAGTTAGGTGCCATGACAACAAATGCACTGTTGCTGCAAATCTAGACTTAGGCAGTTCCTAACCTCTAGGGAAAAATTACTTTTTCACACAGCAAATGCTGTATATTTAATGAGTATGGCCATTGTTGAGGTCTTCATCTACTAACTAAATTGATCATAATGGGCATATCCTCTTGTAGGAAAAATGACTGACTACTGCATTTTTAACTTGAGTATTTTAGCGGTGATGCTTTCATGTTTTTACCTTGTTGCTCACATGATGTACTAGATGGTCATACAGATCTGTCCATTCCTTTTCTTTCTAACTGTAAATTGGATTAGGATCTCAAACATGGACAGCAGCAGAAAGAAGTCGACGTTTAAGTGCCTACAAACTGCAGTCACTTCACCCACACATCTTCAACGGGGAGATGCTGGCTCAGACACACCTTCTCGCTGGAATATGTCCCTGAATCAAGATTCAAACCCTTTGCTCCTCAGTGACTCACCAGGACCTGACTGTCTTGCAGCACTGAGTCTGGACACTCCCAAGAGAAAAGCAGAGGTGCTCAATGAAAGCATGCCCTCTATAGGCAAAGTTAAGCTGAGGAAGCTTTCCAGGAAGAATTATGAAAATTTCATGACTTCAGAGGTAAATCTTTACCATGAATATTGCTCTGCCCATCTTTTAATGTTACATCTGAAGTGTTTTATCAAAACTAGAGTCTCAAATGTGCTATCTCATGCATTATATTGAGTTCTTGTTAAGAAAATACTGATTTATTTGTCCTTTTGCACCGCGACTGTCAGGACAAATTGGATAACTTGGATAACTCATCCAAGCAGCTGGAATCCATAGAGAGCCAGCAAGTATCACCACCTCCATGTCACGCTTTCGTCTTGAAAAAGAAAGAGAGGACACCCGAGGAGGGATCAAAGGCTATCTACAGGAGGGCATTGATTGCAGCCATTGGCAGTACAAAAGCAAGACGCAGCACTGCTAATATCCCCAGGACTAATACTAACAGCCTGTCTTTGCCATCTTCACCAGTGAAGACTGAAGTGTCCAGTCCTGCGTCCCTTGACAGGACGGACATGAATATTTACTATTCCCCGATCCAACCTGAGAATAAATCCGAGGACAGCGGCAGTGTCACGGAAGATCAGTGGTCCCCCATTCGGGTGTTTGAGGACACGGAAGCCCAAAGTGACAGCTCAGAGCCAAAAACAGATGGACGGGTAAGTCAACAAACACTCAGGAATCTACCTTTCCTTGTAGTTTTCTTTGCTTATATATAATATCAAATGTTTTAGGTGCATAAAGTCTGTTAATATTCTTGTCTGAGATTTAATTTTTGTTCATTTAGCTAATGTTTTACGTTTTTTGAAAATCAAAAGCAACCGTACAGAAGCCAGGAAATTGACATCCTCAAAATATTAAATATTTTGACCATAGAATAATCACCAAGCCATTAAAAGCTAAAGGGAGCCTTTTTTTTTTTACTATTTGTTTATGTTTTTCAGAGTGTTGTGCTAAAAGGAGAAGATTCACCCAAGTGGTTTGGTGCTCAGGACTCTGTGTTTGTGAAGACAACCTCTCAAGACAAGTTATTTGGTACAGAAAATGAACTGGAAAATGAGGACTGTGACTCGCCCCTCCCTGCTCTGGACTATATCCCAGATTCTTTGTCTTGTTTCACGACTCATCAGAAAGGCTCTTTTGACAGCCAACAGTGGCAAAGTCCCTCAGTGAGTACCCAGGGAGCTGCAACTTCCTCTTTCACCTTTTCACCCACTACTGAAACCACTGGGGCCATCCAGGCAGCGGCTGAGGACATGGAGGTGCCTTTCTCACTTTCACAGAGGACAGTGTTTGTCTCATTGAAGCATCCCCACCAACCAAACACGGGCCCTTCAATGGCATCCAGAGTTGAGACTGAGAATGTCCGCTCCTCCAACGTCATGGCCCATTTATCAGATCCCTTTGCTCTGCCACTACACTCAAATAGAGGAGAAATGAACCCTTACTTTAACTCCACATCCACACGCAGGCAGTCGGATTTTGGCTCTTCCATGCGTTACCCCCCTTACTACGCCTTGAATCATGGTGGCACTCCTAAAAGAAGATTATCCATGGGGGCAGAACCCATGTGGACCAGTTACCCCTACCTGGACAATCAGGTTGGTTTCATAGACACACACTGCCATCTAGACATGCTCTATGGAAAACTTGGCTTCTCCGGGACATTCAGCAGTTTTCAAAGGCAGTACCAAAGCAGCTTTTCTCCAGAGTTTAGAGGCTGTATTGCTGACTTCTGCAACCCAAGGATCATGGTGAAGGAAGCCCTGTGGGAAGGTTTGCTGGCTGAAGACATGGTATGGGGGGCATTTGGGTGCCACCCACACTTTGCCAAAGACTACTCAAATGTCCATGAACGCAATATACTGATGGCCATGCGGCATCCAAAAGCTGTGGCATTTGGTGAGATGGGCCTGGACTACTCCCACAAAAACTCCACTAACACCTCCAGGCAAAAAGAAGTACGGTCTAGTTTGATATGGTCTGAGTTGAATAAAGCTTTGCAGTCCAGTAACTGTTTATCTTAAACTAGATAGGCCTTTATCATGGTGAAGTGGAAATATATTGTGTGGAATGATAATCTTGTAAAATAATAATGAATGTTGGTTTGGTTGGTCCGTGTTTTGTTTCTCCGCCTCTCTGTGAAGGTGTTTGAGCGTCAGCTGCGTTTGGCTGTGGCCATGCAGAAGCCTCTGGTGATCCACTGTAGGGATGCAGATGATGACCTGCTGCCAATCATGAAGAAGTGTGTCCCCAGAGAATACAAAATTCATAGGTGTGTGTGGAGGAAATTCATCTGACTAACTATTCTCATTTTACATCATTTTGTTTTTAACATTTCTTGCCTTTATCAACATGAAAAAATGGTAAAAAAAAAGTCTAACTGTTCTGTTCAGTCTAATTTTTGATGCAATAGCCATTTGATATATTTACTTTCAGTAATTATCTCTATATAGTATTTTCATTGTTGCTGGCAGAGTCTGTCATTCCTGCACTGGATTCAGATTGCCTACCTACACATGAGGGATTGGCAGGAAATGATGCAGCATGTTGTAGCAAGCAGTGTTAGGGTTGTTACTGTTTGCTTCACATTAAAAGACTTCAACTGGCTAAACACAAGGGACTTTTATAGTGAAGCAGTCACAGGAAACACAATGTATTTGTCACCGCATTTAACGCTGACCACGGCCATTCATCAAAAATGTCATTTTTGTCAGCGGATTTGTTTATTTTTTTCAACTAGGACTGCAATCTTGAGGATTATAACTTTAAGGACCTTCAAAGTGTAAAGTGTTATGCATTTATTCTGAATTTTCTTTCTTGATTATTTGTGTGTTTTCCAGGCACTGTTTCACAAACAGTTATCCAGTGATTGAGCCCTTCCTGACAGAGTTCCCCAACCTGTATGTGGGCTTCACAGCCCTGATCACCTACTACAGGGCCGCCGAGGCCCGAGATGCTGTCCGCCGGATCCCTCTTAACCGCATTGTGTTGGAGACAGACGCGCCATATTTCCTGCCCAGACAGGTACGCTTAAACTGAGGCCCAGGAAAACCAAAACACTGTTCTAATGTCAACAATCATTGGCATACTCAAAGGAATATAGTATGTACAATATATTTTCAACTCACCTTGGACTGCACAGTCTATGTTAAACCAATTCTGGCCTTGTAATAAATATTTGATATTTGTCATTCATGTTATCCATTTCTTTACTAATTTATTAATGTTACCAGACAATCATCTTTTTAAATCTTAATTTTAATTTCATTTTTAATCGTCAAACCTTTGCATGATCCCTTTTTTTGTTAGATTTGAGGTGCTCTCCACAAAAGGACCGTTATTGCAGTGTTTACAGCACTGGTACACTTACACAAGCAGGGGAGTAAATTTTTACTTCATACATACAATAAATGCGTCTCACTTTTAACAGGTGAAAAAAGATGTCTGCCAGTTTTCACATCCTGGAATGGGCATCCATACTCTGGAGGAGCTGAGCCTGCTGAAGGGGGAAAACATGGCCACGGTCCTCGCCACCATCCAAAACAACACCGCTCAACTCTACGGCATATGATCTTCAGAGATGAGGAATTAAAAAAAACGAGCAAGAAAGAGAAGAATCAATGTTTTTGGAGCCGGGTAAACATTTTATGTAGCTTTTTTGTTTTAGATTTATTTATCCTCCATGTCAGAATAAGGAGGAGCAGTCTCATTTTAAACATGAAAGACTCACAAATTGATCTTTTACCGAATAAGTCACAAAAAACCACAATGACTTAAATAAAAATGTCTCTTGTCTGATAGAGATACTGTATATCATTGTTTATCTGATTACATCATTGTTCATCATTGAGATTAATTCCTAAGCATTTTTGGTTTTTAAGTTATGTGGTGTTTGCTGTGTTGCCATAATTTGACATACTTTGCCTTGTTCTAATTTGTCTGTATGTTTGTGTTGTCCGACCGCTGTGTAGTCTGGTTTGATACAGTGGAGACGTATTAAAAGCTTTTTTTATTCTACAGGTATGATTTGTTGAATTACTCATTAATGCACTAAGTTCTGACTGAAGGACACTTGGAAATATCAAATGGAAAAGAGTAAAATATTGTCTGTAATACAATGATGTCAACGTGTGGTGTTTTCCATGAGCAAAGCTCAAGGACAGGAAGTGGCTGTGAGACTAGTCCATTAGCTGGCTTTGATACCACTGTGTTCAGCACACACATTTGGCTTGAGTGCTTTTTATTTTGAGATTGATTAGCCTGGTCCTACTTGTGATATTTTCTTGTGGTTAGAGAATGCCATCCATGAGATTAATGGTAGATGGGTAGATGTGTCTCTTGTATATCCGGTTTGACAAGAGGGATGTGTTAAAATACATACATTCCCCCCTTTTCCAGGTCCATAATGAAAGCCTTGTTACCAAGAGTTTCAGATCCTTTCCAGGATGTAGGTCAGAGCACACTATAGTCACGGTTGTATATCTGTGCTTATTAAAGGTGTCAGAGCTGTACGTGCTTTGCCGTGTTTGACTTAGTTTTTGAGATTTCAACAGGAAGTGTTGCAACCTTGTTCTGGGGTTTGTTGAATGGATGTTTGCACCGTGAATAAAACAAAGACATTTAGGCCTGTGATGGGAGTAGGACTGTTACTACTATGGTGGACAGAGTTATTCTTATTTTCACATCCATTTTCCGTGCAATTAATTTAGGAGGTGAATGAATTGTCCTTACTGATTTTTCAAATGCAAGCATAATACAGAGGTTTATCACAGCATTAAAGCCCAGAAACCATTCTCAACTGTATCTAATTAAAGGGAATATCCTTTTTGTTTAAGAGCTGGTCAAAGATGAGACAGAGACAAAAGGTATATTGATGCTTTATTTTTACAGGCACATTTGGGTCTCTGAAGACAAATAAGGACTGGTTGTACAGTACATACTGTACTGTTATATATTGGGTGTTTTTAATCCTGAATAACGGATCATTACACAGGTATGAATATGAGTGACTCATCTGCGGACACAAGAGGGTTTTAAAAATAAAAATAGATTTTAAAAAATGGCAAGACTTGATGATGATGATGAATGAGAGACATTTTACTCCAATTTTACACATTTGAGAGTGGAAGATCAATATTAACCTTGAGAACAAAATTATTTAAACTCAAGTTCCATATATAACCATATTCAACTTTATATTATATTAAATCCATTGTCAACCATATTTACACCAGTTAAGCTCCATAATAAGGTCATGTGATGAAAGCTGAAGCAACTCAATCACAGATGAAGACCCTGGGATGTGGTTGAAAGCTCCAAAAAGATCTTGAGGTAAGATCATTTAGCATGGTTTCACCTGCTAAACAGTTTCATGTTTTAGATCGTAATGACTTAGAAGATTTAGTGGCACAGACTGTCAGTCTGAGTAACAATGTTCTGAGCTAAACAATACATTGAGCTTTGAAAGAAATGAGACCAGCATGTCTACAAGCTAAGTGCTTTCAGTATTTTAATGATCATAATGAAGTTGAAATTGGAAGGCATTGAGACAGCAAATTTGATATTCTTGTCCATGATCTTCAAAGGTGTGATGGTCTCTCTGAAACAAGACAACACACAATGTTAAGAATAACATAAAAAATTGTAAGTTTAATAATTTTACTATATATTGGCTGAAGGGAACACAACCTGCTGTCTCTGTGTTTCCCAGCAGACGCTGAACGATCTCCTGCAGCGCTACACCGTACTCCTCAAAGTCCTCTTCTCTCATAGTGATGCCAATTTCAAAGGGGGCACTAATCTGCTCAGAGGAGAGGAAGACCATACTGTTATGGGGATGATTTTGGGTGGTGTGCTGTAGTCATGAGTGTGATTTCCACTCACTGTGATGTGATTGTCCTCAGTGGGTTGATCGGTCTCCTCCATGGCTTGGCGGCCGACTCTGGAAGGCTTCCCCTTGTTCTGGTTGACCCACAACAGACAAATCTCATCATTGTAACCAGTTCAGCTTTACATCACGAGTTCAGGAGACTTACATACGTCTCAGGTCGTGAATAAAGTATAGTATACAATGCAGTCACTGTATTTGAAGTTCTAACTATGACTGCACCCATATAGCCCCTAATTGATATCACGTGATGCGCCAAATTTCCCTCTTTTGACTCCATCTGGCAAATTTTTGAAATTTCCATGACATGGTAGGAAAACATGCCTGCAGACAAAAGACAAAAAAACTAGAAGAGACCATTCAGATGCCACAAAGGATCCAATTATCACATATCCAAATGATGACAAAGTGTAAAATGTAAAAATAAAGTGAAGGTTTCAGTCATATTACCATCGTCAGCACAACTATCATCATAACTAACACATTAAATTGAACATGGGGCTAGTCACACAACAAAAACAAACACACAACCATGTCATTGTTAAGGAAGATTGATATATTAAGTTGAAAGTGATGATGGCTTCATATTCAACAGCAGGATCTAAGAGGCTATGAACAGATATACGCATCATCTACAGGTTTAGATCATGTGAGGGTTAACTTTTCTTGGTTTACATTCAATTTTTATAATTTAATAAAGAGTTAAAGACTGAATCCAAACGTGTTGAGTTAAGTGACAGACAGAAAGCCACTTACCTGAGGTTTTTGTGAAGGGCTGAGAAAGCTGGAGCCGGCGCTGGTCGACTTGCACCACAAGGTCAGAGAGCACAACAGAAAGACCAGCGAACAGGTGCTTCTTTTCAGAAACATGGTGGAACAAAAATCTCAGCTGCTTGATCTACTACGGACAATATGATGAAGCAATCTACCGTATAAAAGGTTAAAAATATTGATCTGCTAATCAGACACCGATCTTAGTTCTCTCTCCCTTGAGATGGCCTACGTTGTTTGGGGACATCTGGCTTCATACCTTTATATACCTTTCATCCTCTTTCATTTCGATGTAAAAATGCATTAAATATAATAGTAACAGGTGGTTGTGCTGCCATATCTTGGTAGCATTGGACTGTTCAAATGTTTAAATTGATAACAAAATAGGCATTTCTCTGTTGTAACCTGATAGCAGGCCTGCTGATGATCTTATCTATTCAATGGGGTGATGGAGATAATCGTATCACTGTCATAGAGATGCAGATAAATGGGACTGATTCAGCCTATTAGGAACGACTACAGCAACATAACAAAGTTGAGCTATTATTCCCAGGACATGTGCAATACACATGGAAATTATTACAGATAGTGTTTACTCAGAGAGAAAACTAACTTTATATCAACACAGTTACATATTAAGGTTGATATTAAACAATCACACTGCTTTTAATAAGTGCATCAAACTGAGACATTGGACAAAATCTGAGCCCATGAATGTATATTTGATAAGATTATGTGGTAAAACATTTCAGCAGAGCATTCTGACTGACCCAGAGCCCAAGCTCTGTCTTCCTCATACAATTACCATTATTATTATTATACCATGAATGGCCTCTTTCTGAGATAAGAATGTGTGCAGTAAGTGATTTCTTTTTTATTGTGGGTTTAGAATAGATCCAAATCCATGCAACCTCGATATGAGACACATATTTAGTGTTCAGAGCTGCTATTCACACAGAATTTACTATATGACACGTCAGAGTTATGTTTATTGAAGGGTTTGCTTTCAGTGGTCAAGTACTGTCACATACGCTCATTGTACAGCAAATAAAAGCCCTTAGTAAATCATTGTACTGAATTTGTGATATCAGTGTAATTGTGATGTTCCTCTCACACCTCTTACAATCCTTTAGTACAAAAAGCTCAAGCATCATATACACTACATGAGTGTTAGTCGCTCTATCTGGAAGATGAAAACCTCACACAGTTAAAACAGTTGAATACCTGGGTGTCTAACAATTAAAATATGAGTGTAATTCTTTTGCAGCGCTGCTACACTCTGAGGAGTGTGATCAAATTGCTCGAAAGCAGATAAGAGCCATTAATGAAAAATCTTCAATAGTAAATGTTTTGCTTTTTTATGAATAAGACACAACTATTAGAACTTCCTTCAAGGCATTAATGTCCCAGCCAGGTTTATACTACAGAGGAGGCAAAAGGCCGTCAAGAGTTGCAGAGGCAGGAGTGGAAGAGGGAAGAAGAAGAAGAAACTCACGAGGAGGCTGATCTGCCGCAGAGAACATCAGGGGCAAGGTTACCATCAAAGATTTTCCAAAATATTTTGCACTACAAAACTATATCATAACCTTGCTTCAGAGGCCTGGGAGCTTGGATTGCGTGGCAGTTTTCTCCCAGGACGAAGATGACCACAAAACAACCCCAGAGAAACTGTTGACAGGCACATTGCACAACCTTTTAACCTTTTAACTACCACAGAATCTGCCTTTTCTATGTTGTAGGCGATGCTCAGTTCAGTTAATAGTTACTTTTCAAGACAAAGTTGCATATGAGACAGAAATGAGCCAGGTCACGAAGACTTGATAGGAATAAGGGCAGAGCAGATATTGTGTTTACATCAAAGCCGCCACTAGTTGGCGGTAAAGCGACATTTTGCTAGCGAGAGAACCACCAACGAAGAAGTCTGGCACAGTTACTGCAGCAGTATCTCGGAGATGATGGTGTAGAAAAGAATTGGTAAACATGGATAAAAAGAAGAAACCCTTCGATGTGACTGCTTCATCGGTGAGTTGCATTGAGAAGCAGCTTTACAGACATTTTATTGATACCCTGTGTGGCCGTGTGACGTTTATTTAAATGATAACAGCTAACGTTAGCTAACTTGCTGTCAGGCTAGCAGGTACACAGAGTTAACAGTTGTTTTAGCAGCTAAAGAATAAACATTTACAGTTTATTATTTATTCATATTAAAGTAATGCCTTCTTTCTTACAGCTAGTGGACCTTAAAGCTGAACTGTACAGGAAGCAGGAACAATTCAAACAGGAAAAACTCGGGCAAGAAAGTGCTGGTGCTGGATTCACATCAAAATCCAAGGTCAAGGTACAGTGTGGATTATTTTGGGACATATTTTTTACCTGCTTGTATAATTACAGATTGAGATCACTAACCAGGATGTCTTGCTTTCGTGCCCCTGTGTAGAAACCTAATGTCTGGAGCAAACAAAATGCTGGCGTTTCAGCAAGAGCTGAGAAAGATGCAGAGCAGCTGGCCGAGGAGCAGAGCAGCCTTGATGCAGCAAAGTGAGTTCAACACATTATATAAAGGAGATTTACAACATAATACAATGGTGACCAAAACCTCTGACTCCTCATTTATGATTCTCATTGAACTTCCTATAACAGACGCAAGTTGGAGGAAAAGGCCAAACTCTACGAGCAAATGACAAAAGGAGACTTTCCAGGTTGGTCGAGTATGAATGACATCTTCCTGATATTTTGTTGTACGAAGAAAATGTATTTACTTTGTAATCAACTTGTCTTTGTCAGATGAAGAGACGGAGGGACTGTTCCTGGTTGACTTCACCCAGAAGATTATCGACAAAAAGAGAGAAGCACTTGCACAGAAGGAAACAGAAAGAGATGATAAGGAAAGAGACAACTTGTCTGCTATCCCTCCTCCTCAAAACCCAGATGAGGAATGGTAACGTCTGATTCATTCATTTTTAAGGGTTTGGAAATATGTAGTTTAGTTAGTATGTTGTTTAAAAAGTATATACGTTAACTATATCAATTAAAAAAACACTTACCACTCCCAACGATTTATTTTAAACTAGTACCCCCACTACTAACTTCAAAAACACTAGTTATAACAACAGTACAACTAATAAATGTACACATTACATAATTCTGATCATGTTTGGAGTATTAAACAATGTAATAGTAACAGTAAACTGTTCTCCTGCTGTGTTGCTTCTCTGTAGGGTGGATTATGTGGACGCTTTGGGCCGATCTCGAAGATGCATGAAGAAAGACCTGCCAGATTTTAAGAAAATGGATCAAGACCTTAAAGGAAAAGGGTAAATATTCTACAAATAAAAACTCTTTAAAGGCGCAGGTGATGGTTTCTGGATGTCGGTGTCATGCTGGAAACTGCGACTCTTTTGGATGTCTTCCATGTAGAAAAGCCTCAACTGACAAGACCTTACTCTCAGAGGACATGCGTCGAGAGCTGCAGCGGCAGGAGTGGGAGAGGGAGGAAGAGGAGGCGATGAAGAGGCCTGTTGGACCGCTCCACTACGAGGATATCAGGGGACAAGGTTACTGTTACTGTAAAACGTTTGAAATGAAAGGTTTTGGTTTGTCCTGTGCTCTAGAAAGCATTTCTGTCTGTTTGTTCATCTCAGAGGCTCGGGAGCTCGGTGTGGGCTACTTTGCGTTCTCTCAGGATGAAGAGCAGCGCAGAAAGCAGAGAGAGACTCTGGACATGCTCAGAGACCAGGTGAGCTGCTGATCCAGTCATTGACAGATATGAACACAGAAATATTCATCTTAAGTGTGTGCATTTAAAACTTTAATTCCCTTGATAACCAGTTGCCCCACACTACACGCATACTCTCACTGTTTGTACATTAAACACATAATATGTGTTCAGACGGACATATTGTTGTCCATATGCATCTTTGTTATGTCTTGAGTTTTTCTTCTTGAGTACATCACCACTTTGGCAATGCTGCTACACACTTAGCGTCCTTGTGCACTTGTTATATTTAATGAATAAAAGCTATTTTGGGTCTAAACAGATGATTAATGCCCCTTTCAGTTTTTGCTCAGTGTTTGTTACATCTGTCCTGTCCTTCAGACAACAGAGCAGCGCACTAAGAGGGGGCAACTGAAGGAGAAGAGACAGGCCATCCTGCAGGCCCGACTGGCCAAGTTGAAGCAGAGGAAGATGAAGAAGGCCAAGCTGGATGGCACTGAGGATGAGCCAAGAGAGGTGGAGGATGAAGGTTAGAATCACACCCGCCTCACATCACATGCAGCTATGAGCTGTTGCTCTATTTCATATTGTAGAATTGGAGCTGTTTGTGTAAAAAGTCTGTTTGCATGCTGCAGTTCAACGATCACATGGATGTTAATGAGGGCTTGTTGTGAATTGTTTGTCCTAGGAGAGGAGGGGGAAGGTGAGTTGATTGGACCCTCGCCTCCACCAGAGGACTCCCCGGAGGTCAGCACAGTGAAGAAAGTGGAAGTGGAGATCCAGGAAAGGAAGGACACCAAACCAGGAGTTCCTCATGTCAGAGAATGGGACAGAGGCAAAGGTAGCCTTATTATTCTCTCCTACAGGCTGCAGTAATGTTTAGGAGTCATGCATCATTTCTGCAGTACATTTAGATGATTCCTCTTCACTCTTTTTGGCAAGTAAAGTTATAGGTTATATAGTTGTAGGTATAAACAGGGTTCATGCAAAGTCTTGAAAGTTTAGAAAAGTTTTGATTTTCAACATAATCTGAAAAAGGAACGTTCTTTTTTTGTGTTGACTTTAAGTCCTCTGTTGATCCCTTACTCTGAAATTAGCCAGCATTAAATAATCACGATCAATACATACAATCAAAGTTAATATGAACAGCTGGTAAAATAAACATGCTGCGGGTGTAAAGGAATTCTGTAAACTTTATTTTTTGCAATTGCATTTATAGTAACAATTTAGATGTGATGATAAAGGCTTCGCGAGTCTGGAAATTTTTGGTTTAGGTACCTTGAAAGTGCTTGAAAAGTGCTTGAATCTTACTCTTAAAAAGCTGTACGAGCCTGTATAAATCTTAATCTCTCTCTGCCTTTTTGGTGGTATTATGTTATGTAATGAAAAGTGTCATGGATAAGACAAGAATTCAAACTGAATTATGAAGTGTGTATACCATAGATAGGTTTGCTTGTGCCTGTGGTTAAGGGTTTTTACGATTAAAGTTTCTTTCTGTACTTTGTCAAATAATTGACTTCTTTAACACCAACCTTTTTACTTTTCCTTCCAGAGTTTATGTTTAGTGAGTGGAAAACTCGCTGTCGCGAAGAGCGGGAATCAGAATTTGCACCTCCCTCTGCGTACTTTGCTGAGGAGAAGAGACAAAAACCAGGGAAGAAAACAACTCAGGAGAATAAATCCAAGATGTCCTTCAAGTGGACCAAAGGCTCAGGAGGAATCTCTGAGAGCCAGGAGGAACCACTGTCTCAGCCTAAAACTGCTCCTTCACCTCCTCAACCTCAACAAAATCCTCCAACTCCTTCACAAGCACAGACCTCATCGCAGTCATCACCTTCAGATCACCCAGCAGATTCAGCTCCTGTGACTGCTCCCCCTTTAAATCCCCAGTATCCCCCTCCTCCATTTTATCCTCCCTTTCCTCCTCCTCAGTTTGCTGGACCACCTCACCTGCTTCCTTCGTTTCCCCCACAGTACCCGAACCAGTATCTACCCCAGTATCCCCCTCAGTATCCTCCCCAATATCCACCCCAGTATCCACCCCAGTATCCACCTCAGCCGCAGAGCCAGTCTTGGCCTCAGCAGCCCCCCCAGCCGACAGACCTCAGCCAGGCCCAGCAGCCTGCACAGAGTCTAGACGACATGCTGTCCTTCTACAGGAACTCTTCCTGATCTCTAAAATGTCATGTTTGCTGTGCTCTTGGTTCATATTGTGAGTGTAAATATTGCACAGGAAATCACAGAAACAACAGAGTTTTAGCATTTAATAAATATCAGAAATGTAACTGGACTGACTTTTTTTTTGTCATGTTTTTTTTGTGTGTTCATTTTAGTTAAGCTCTTATATATATATATATATATATATATATAAAGCCATTTGTGTAATGGCAAGAGGGCATGAAATGATGTGTTTGCACCTGAAATCTGGAAGATGATTGGAGTCTGGACACTGATTTGCAGTATGAAAATATCCAGCAGATGGTACTGTACACCTTCATGCTGAGAAAATCTCTGCAGGTGGCCAGACTGGTTGTGTACTGCGGTGATCTAACGTAACTGTTACAGGACATCATTCGTTGTGTTCATTCTCGATTAATCTGCTGATTATTTTCCCCATTAAGTGATTAATAGTTACGTCTGTAAAATGTCGTAAAAGAGTGAAAAGTGTCCATCACAGTTTTCCAGAGTCCAAGATGACGTCTTCAGATGTCCAAAACCCAAAGATATTCAGTTTATTATCTCATAAGAGAATGAAAAGCAGCAAATCTTCACAAGTAAAGTGGAACTAGGGATTGGTTGACTTAAAACATTTATTGATTATCAAAAAGGTTATTCTGTCATTTGACTAATCGATATAGCTCTAAGTAATTCTATGAATAAGTGTCTGAATTACAGTGCAAATGCTTGAAGGATTTGCCTTTTTTTCTTACTAGTGTAAAATCTATATTGGCTCATTTCTTAAACTGTGTTAAATCATAGCAGCTGGGAAAAGGCAGCAAGTGAAGTTATGAGTGAGCACATTTAGTGTCTTTCATGTCTGCTTCTGTGATGAGTGATTTTACTGCTGAAATGTGAGCCATCAGTAACCTGAACTGAACCTCTTTGTAGCTGCTCCCTGGTGCCCGACTGGACCCCTCCCTCTGCCCTCCAACAGATCTGTGCCAGTTCCAGTCCCTGTGTATACACGAGCTGGTGAGTCTCAAACTATAAACAGTTCCTAAGTCCAGAGAAGAGATGGACATTTTAATGCACTTTGAATTATTTGAGATCTTTCTCTCCTCACAGTGTAATCAGAGTGGTGTTCAAATAATGTAAGTGGGATAATTAATGCTAGAGAGGAACACATTTATCCTCGTCTACATGTCCCAAACTCAAAGGTCTTTGTCTTCCCTGGTGACATATGACCATGCTGCTGGTGAAGATCATTTAAAAGAGCATTGTGTAATCTAACAGTAGAAGATGATTTAATAACTTCTCAGAGTCTCAAGTGTAAAACTGGCTTTAACTATGTGATGTGAATCAGAAGGCTTTAATTAACGCTAACAAAATAGTAGCCTCCTACTGGCAGAGCGTCTGAGTCCTGTGCCTACACCAGTACAGCTAATTCAGACATGTAGTCTTAAATCACAAAGGACAATATTTCTACTGGTGGATAACGTTAGTTTACATGTGTTAAAATGTGATAGTCTGGTCCACAGGATCCATTTGAGACCCGAAACACGTCAGGAAACAAGAGGGGAAGTATTCAGAGGAGTTGATAGTTTGATTAATAAGAGCTGGAACAACAACTTGACCACAGATCAAAGACCAGATCACCCCGTTACCCTCTTAATTAGACTTCTGGCTTGATTTCTGGCTCACTTGTTTCCTCTCTCAGGCAGGAGAATAGGTAGTTTGGCACTTTGTGTGTTTTTGTGGATCTCCTGTATGAAGAGGTGGTTCTCTTCCTGGTGTGGTGGATTGTTGATCCCACTGTGACCTTAATCACTGTTTTTTCCCCTATTTGTTCCCGCGGCCTCAAGTTTACGAGTCCAAGCAGAGTGGGAAACACACTCAGACAGCTTCAGCAGCACTGTCCCCCTGGTAAGTGTGTGTGTGTGTGTGTGTATACGTGTGTGTTCATATAGAGTATGTGTTTAAGTGTTTGTGAACTTATATGCCTTTGTATGAATTGTTGAAGCCAATTTGCTGCTTGAGTAAATTTGCTGCCTAGGAGGTGAGATGATGCTGATACAGTGACAAGACCTCACAGAGTGATAGTCATTTAGGGATTTAAATATGCTCTTACACACATACATAATGCAGTACAGACCGCAATACTCATAACAATAAAGAGAAGCTCTGTTTAATTCAACAATAATAAGGGCACACAGAGGCAGCCTCATTCTGTTTGTGCATAGGCTTTTATTTTTAAGCCATGTCAGTGTCGTTTGGCCGGTCCACCACTTTGGTCCAGACAGAAATATCTCAACATCTATTGGATGGATTGTCATGAATTTTTGTACAGACGTTCGTGGTTCCCAGAGGATGAATTCTTATGAGTTTGGTGATCCCCTGACTTTTCCTCTAGCGCCGCCATGAGGTTGACATTTGTAGTTTTGAGTGAAATGTCTCAACAAATACTGGATGTAGTGGACTCTACATATAATATGTATATGACATTTTCCTGGACAGATAGAACAAACAGTGGCTGTAGCACTCAGAGCAGCTTATGTTATTTTCAGCCATCATGCTGACCGTCCACCCTGCACTGAGAAGAGCAAGAAGCGACCTTCTTCTGTGTAGAACTACCACAACATAAATAACTAACACAGACTTTAGAAGAATGTGCATCTTCTCAGCTTAATTTGACTTGCTGACTCACCACTTTGATGAGCCTAATCACTTATTAGGGACAGGAAGGTGTGTCTCATTGACAGATCCGCCCACCTCTCAGGGACCAGCTGCACTGAGAAATGATGTCTGCATTTACTTGTGGCAGTTTAATCCTGCTGCGGTTGAGGAAAATGGCAACTTGCTGTTTTCAGAATAGAAAATAAATGACCTTCAGCACATGGAAACCGCTTCAGATCTAATGTTGAAAAGTACTTTAGTATTATTAACACTTTTTGCAAAGTGTTATCTGTTTAACCAGCTGTCACTTATTCAGTGTTCAGATGTACTGTCACACACAGTGTAGGTGTCAGTTTACTGTTGATATTCCTTACAGTGCAGCTATAAAGCTACTGTAGCACAGGAGCTAATGGAGCCGTTATGAGGAAGGTTATGAGGTGAAGATGGTGTCTGACACTTGTTCCTCAGTAATCCTGTCTTCTGTCCTCTCTAGACCTGAGCAGGCAATCAATATTGTCTTTATGGAACTGCAGGTCCTTAATCCAGAGGGAGGATGGGGCAGGTCTGGCCCCTTGTTAATGCAGTTTTACTGGGATAAAAGGCGACCAAGGACCGGTCAGGACAATAAGCTGCGATGTTTACCCCCTCTACTAGCAAAATTAAACCTCAGGCATGGTAAGATCAAATACATCCCTTCACAGACCTGGTAGATATAAGATATATTCATATTCAGATACACTAGAGTAGTGCTGAGTTTTTGTGTTATTAGTCTGGATCTGCCTTGGGTTGTGTCGGTATTGATCCTCATGTGCGACAACTCCATCTAACAAAAATGTAAAAAGTAAACAGCCAGACTCAGGAGCTGCAGCAGCAGCAGTAAGATGCTGACTTTAGCAGATATTATTATTGGAAAGACAATTGCTGTGTACTAACAAGCTGAAAACCTTCTTTAGGGTAACGTACACCCAGTTGTTAAAACAAACAAACAAAAAAAAAGAATTAAAAAAACACCAACAATGCTGCCTAATACACCTAAAGTAACATACGTACAGTACATGCAATTTCAGCACTTGCAAAGGAAAGCTCTCTAAATGTACACAATATAGAAACATTTAAGAATCTCATACCACAATGAGACTAAAAAACAAGTCAAAAAGAGTTTAATAAATCAAATTAATCAAGTTACTCAAATTAAATAACTGAACCTTAATAACATTTCCTTGAAAGTCATCTTGAAATCCCTTTTGTAAGTAGAGGTATAAAGTGTTATTTGGGTTTGTGAACTATATGTGGAGTCTTTCAAGTAACTCAAAGGAATTACTGATTCATCTTTATACTTAAAGGAATTATTATATTTTGGGAAAATACACATTCGTTTTCTAGCGGAGAGTTAGATGAAAAGATTGATACCACTCTCATATTTGTCCGTTAAATAGGAAGCTACAGCCAGTTAGCTTAGCTTAGCATAAAGACTGGAAAAAGAGGGAAACAGCTAGCCTGGCTCTGGCCAAAGGTTAAAAAATGCACTTAACAGCACCATAAAGCTCACAAATTAACAAGTTGTATCTTGTTTGTTTGATTTGTACTAAAAACTAAGTGTAAAAGCAACAACTTGCCGTTTTACCTGACTATTTCTTGGCTGGGAGCAGTAACTTCCTGGAGTCTCTTTGCTTTGCTTGTACTGTAACAATCCACACAGTTTACTGCTGGCGTAACTCCAATGAAGCCCAGATGCGGTACGAGCTCAGATAAGATACTCGTCTATAAGGGGTTTTTAATTCTCGGGGCAGTTTTATGATGCAGGGATTCAATGAGCCAACTGGGGACTGAACTCACAAACTGGGAGAGGGAATCAAACTCATAAATTGTCAATCCCAGGGCAGATGCTACAACTACAAGTTCACTGAGCTGGATGAATTCTTGATATTGGAAGGGTTACTCAAGAAAAGAGCAGTGCAATTTTACACTACAGCAAAGGAGACAAAAATAGCCTACAGAAATAGGATTTTAAGCTTTTAGGATCAGTTTAGGATCCTTCTTTAAATTACTGACATTAACATAAAAACAAGTGAAGGGAATAAAGGAAATACTACGGGCTCCGTTAAAGATAATAGGCCATTAAGACTCGATCGGTAAAATCAAGCATATTGAGCCAACAAACAAATTTAGAAAACTACTACAGGATAATGAGAGGTTTATAAAAAAAATGAACAAATAATGCAGTCTTAAAGGGAGACTGCAGTTTTCACATCAAGTTTTCTCACACTAAGTTGTTCAAAAACATTTACGAGCCCTGATCACAAATGCAAAAGTGTTATTTTTGTATTTACTCCAAAACTCCAGCAGGCAGATTTCTCAAAAGCAGGATGTGATGTTTACATGCACAACAAATACCTGGGATATTAGAGCACATGTAAACTCACTCACTGAGTTTTATAAGAATTTGTTCTGGATACAAGGTGTGGAAATAATTTTAAAATGACATAAATAATAGGACATATGTTGTTGTTTTTACACAAGTTGGATTTTTAACATTTTAAACAGGAGAATTTAGCTTATAAATCATATAAAAGTTTTTAAAACATGCTGAATTCAGATAAAATAAACACATAAGAGAAGAAAACTGCTAGACAAGGAGTAAAGTAACTTTGAGATTAGTTTTTTAGTGGAGTCATAAAACAATAGGGGGGCTTTTCGTGATGTCCGGCATGACTGAAAGAGAGACAAGTGGAAAATCTAACATTCATTAGAGCTTATTACATTTCATTTCTGATACGTAAGCAGCTTTATCCATCCTAATTAATTTCACCTTCTGTACTGTACCACCTGAGATGGACAGCTGGTTGGTTTCATTTCCTTTCAACGTGACGTGATTCTCGCTTTGGGATTCAAGTTGTTCTTCTGTGTGCTTATCTCAGCTGTGGAGCGCTGCAGGAGTTTAACTTGTAATCTGTTGTCGGAGTCCTCATAGAAATGCCACATGATGTAAACTAAAAGAAAAGCAGGAGGGAAAACTCAAATATAAAGATACAAAGAGAAGAATGGCAGCATGTACGGGTTTGTTAGCATGTTTCATCCCTTTGTTTACTACTTTTACTGTTTCTGCTACAATTATTACAGTTATCACAAAAAACATTGCTAGTAAAGCTCTTGCTGCTGCCACTACAACTTAATAAAACAATATAATGTAATGTATAATCCCCCCACTTAAAAACTGGTCCTTGGAAATACATTTATCCTAATTTGGAGGACAAAATCTGCACATAATAGAAAGAGAAAGATGCATAAAAAATGAGACAAACAAAATCACACAGACTTATTTGACCACATGCTTCCAAATGAGAGCAGTGTCCAGAGGGCAGACAATTAAAACACATTATTGCCTCAACATCCCACACTGCTCAACGAGAGCACTGTTTTGCTGCTGTAGGCTTCTTTAATGGTCCATCAGTGAATAACGTCTTCCACTGCCGTGTATCGCCACCTCCACGCTGTGAGACGATGTGCTTCAGACGGAGGCCCGGGTCCCTCAGTCAGCATCACCCCACGGTGAGCTGTAATGAGCTGGTGTGTGCGTAATGAGAGCTAATGCTGCCACAGCTATTGAGCCGCTCTTGCCACCAGGCCATAATGCCACTCCTGCTGTGTTGTGTCAAACAGCCACATGCAAAACAGACTGGTGCCAGTGAGCTTGATGGCAGGCCTGCTGCAGTGTCTCCCCAGCAGCAGAT
Organism: Macquaria ambigua; assembly: GCA_008360985.2. Classification (NCBI taxonomy): domain Eukaryota; kingdom Metazoa; phylum Chordata; class Actinopteri; order Centrarchiformes; family Percichthyidae; genus Macquaria; species Macquaria ambigua. The sequence goes on along the minus strand of VMKM01002119.1, from coordinate 36,520 downwards.
GGATCACAGAAAGAGGGACAAAGGCCCCGTGGAGTCTCTAATGACAGCATTTGGCTGCGGTTCAACTCACAACATGGGGCGGCTGAATTTATGTTGTAAATAACACCTTTGCTCTTTGTCGACCACATATTGTTAACATTGGGGCTGGGTGTCATTTGAAGTTTTTTCAGTTCTGATACCGATACGTTACGTTATAATCAACCCCTTTTTTCACTTAACAAAATAAGCCAACACTCTCAAATATTAAATGATAAGATTGGCATAAGGCTATAGTTCATATAATCAATAAATCCCATGAAAAGACCAAAAGCAACAATGAATTGAACCTGAAGTATTGCCTGTGTAGCCAAAGCCTGATATACGCTATTCCTCTGTGCCATAAACCTCCACTGTTGTCCAAAAACTATTAAAAACACATCATTGAGCTTCACTGTTGACAGATCATTTAGAAGTACCAATACATTAATGTAAAAATACTCCATCTCTAGTAAGAGTCCTGCATTCAAAATCCTACTTCATTAAAAGAACAGAAGTATTATCAGTAAAAAATACTTGAAGTATCAAAAGTGAAAGTACTCATTAGGCTACATAGAAAAATGTCCTCTGTGACTGATAGATACAACATTATTAGACTGTTAATACTGATGCGGCAATGTATAAGTAGCATTTTACTGTTGTGGCTGCTCGAGGTGGAGCTTGTTTTACTACTACTACTTTATACAGTTAGCTAGTTAGCTAGTCCAGTGGTTCCCAACCTAGAGGCCGGGCTGGGCCAATATAAATCTGAGGGGTCATGAGATTAATGCAATACAAAAGAAGAAAAAACTAAGATCTGCTACTCAAATTTGTATTCATGTTTTTGGACTCTTTGTTTTTTTGTGAAATACTGGAGAGTTTTAATCAATTATTTAAGTTTAGAGGAGAAATGTCTCTTTGGTGGAACTGCTAACAACTCATAGACATCTGAAATGTGACAGGTCAAGTCAGTCCTTGTTGCTGTGAATACTCACTAGATCACCAAATGTGTATAAATCCGCAGCTGAAAATAGTCCCCAACAAATCCACTATTTACTCCTGTTTGAGTAATGTTTACTAAAAGCTACAGTGCCAAGTTGTTTTAGGCAATGATTTGGCCTTTTTTTAAATAATAAAACTATATATTTGTGACCTGCTATTAAAGATTTATTCTCTTTAGAGGAACAAACGGGCTTCAAGCTGAGAGCCACAGGCAGGATAGGGAAGTCAGAAAGTATGCATGCATCGTTCTTTTTGGTCTTTTCATGGGATTTGCTGACAATAAGAAATTATATAGAATAACCCCTGACTTATCCTTTAAATGCTGTCTACACACAAGTAGCTGTACAAGAACAGTACCTGAATAAAACTTCAGAACTTTGTCTTAAATTGGCCAAAGGTTTATTTAAAATCTGGAACTATCTGATCAAAAAACAAGTAAACAAGATTACAAATCTGTTCAGACATTTGATGCCAGCTTTCAGTTTTCAACACTCCATGCTACGGACACATTTTGGTTAGTACTAAAAGACACCCAGCATTAGTTAGCATATACCTGGACGTATTTCTGTGTGTTGCTGTGTTACAAGGTGCTCTGCATTGATTTTAATCCTCTGGGCATCTGACCAGGTTTCAGCTTCCTCCTTTAATGAACAGATTTGTTCATTGTAAGAGAAGGCTTGGGCTGAATTCATTATTTTAGTTGCTGGCTACCTTAAAGAAGCCATCTAAAGTGTTTGAAATGCTGAGGCGTGTTAAATGCCTTAAGTGTTTACGTGTGTGTTCAGCTGAACTGTGAGCTGGGAGGGCAGTTTGTCTCCTGGGCGGTGCATGTGTTGTCCGACAGCCCCCCCCCCCCCCCGCTCCTCACGGTGCTGGATAAAGATATTAGCTGGGCACTGTTGACACTGCATGCACACTCGTAATGGCCTCATAAATTCTGCTAGTGTGAAAGGGAAAAAGGGAGTGAAAAAGGAAGGAAAGGGACTGTGGACTCATTGGCAGTCCACTCTCACTCTCTGCCGACTCGAAACCACCCAGCATGCTTCCTACCTGCAGTCAACAGATGCAGCAAATAGTCCTACAGGCAGAATTTGACATTCGTGTTTACATAACACTTCAGAGCTCTGAGGCTGCTTCACATTATGTTCATATACACTATATTTAGTAAAGTAACTCCTTTTTAGGGCACTGATTCACAAAAAAAAAGACATAAGCTTTTACACACCCAGTGATTGCAATTCTTTGAATTAGATTTCTTTTAATTAAATTAAAGAAAACCCAAAACATTACATATGTAAGTGTAATTTTATGGAGATTTTATAGACATGGTGACATGTTACCCTAAGTAATATCATATAAATCATGTGACATTGTCACACCCTCCTTGACTGTATGAAGGTGGAAATACAATCTTTCAGAACAAGGTGTTAAACATCATACCACATGTTGTCTGTTATGTTGAAAATGCCAAATTGTACAAACATTTTTTAAAGCAGCTATCCACAAATAGACAAATCAGCATTCGCTACACCACTTGCTATTAGAAATTGAAACTACAGTGATTTTAACAAAGTTAAAAAATTATTATTTTGTGAGCACGGAAAAAAAAACTAAACTAAACTAAAAACAGCGCGGTACGTCATCGTAACTTGGTTTCATCCATATCCACAAAACTCACCAACAGTCTCCTCTAAAGTAAATGTTCTAACTTTTTAGATGTAATCTTGCCTGTCTAAAAACCATCCATTACTAGTCACATAAAGTGAGCAACACCACATACTAATGAGTAACGCTATGTTCGAGAGCTGTTATTATAAATGTCAGTAGGATTTTGGATGAAGTTGTATTACTTCTGGGTTAGGGTTACTCTTATATGTGTTAAATATCAGTGGATCCCCTGGTTTAATTTAATTTAACTCTATCTATGAAGTTCAAATCACTGAGAACTGTTTTTACAACATCTTCATCAATCAATAAAACATTGTTTGGGTAGATTTGGAGTCTTGTGACCCACACATGAGGAAGAGGCAGCAGCTGAATAATAAGTAAGAGTTTAAAAATGTGCTCAGTGTTGTCAGATCAGGTCACTGAGGTAAATTTGATGAAAATATGTGACTGTCAGTGACTTTGCCTAGATTAGATGCTTTAAAGGGAGGAGGCAATGTGTCTTGGCATCACCGATGTCACTCTTGCTTGCTCCTGTGGAAACATAGCCAGTATTGATTGTTAGATCCAGGGGCTGTTAAGGGGCTTCTTGCATCTCAATGTGTCCTTCAGTAGAAGATTAATGTTGCCTTTAAAAACACAGACTATATCCCCCCTGCATTTCTCTCCATTATTAATGAAACTTAAAAGGCAGTTTGCCAAACCAAAGTAAACGTCTGATTTCAAACAGCTCTGCCACAAACAGCAACGTTTACAAAATCAAGCACAAAAAAGTGACACATATTTATGTAAACAAAAGAGCTTCAGGGAATGTATGTGTAAATGTAATCATTAAAGGACATTTGGGGAAATATGCTTATTCGCCAGTTAGATGAGAAGATCGATATCACTCTTGTGCCTGTATGGTAAATATGAAGCCACAGCCAGCAGACCGTTAGCTTAGCTTAGCACAAAGACTGGAAACAGAGGGAAACATCTAGCCTGGCTCTGTCCAAAGGTACACAATCCACCTACCAGCACCTCTAAAGCTCTCTAACTAACAGTTTATATCTCGTTTGTTTAATCTGTGTAAAAACGACAATTTGCTGTTTTATGGGGATTATGTGCCAGAGCAGTTGGATTATGTGCCGGAGCAGTTGCCAGGCAACCAGCGGAGACTCCAGGAAGTTACTGCTCCCTGCCCGGTAATAGCCTGGCACGTAACCGCCCTGACATCGCAACATGACGTTTTTCACACTTCAGTTTTTGTACAGATAAAGCTCTTTTGCACCTCTAAAGCTCATTAGTGAGCTTTAAAGCTTTTAAGTAGGCAGAGTTTGTTGCCTTGAGACACAGCTAAGGCTACCTGTTTCCATCTTTATGCTAAGGTAACCGGCTGCGGGGTGTAGCTTCATATTAACCGTACATGAGAGTGGTATCAATCTTTTCATCTAACTCTCAGCAAGAAAGCAAATAAGTGTCGAACTATTCCTTTAAATTATCTTAATGTTAATCAAAGAACTACTGGTTTATTCCATATCAGCCACTTCTCTGGTGGATCAAATAGTAGTTTTATCTTGTTACAGTAAGTGATAAAGTCAGATAAATTAATGTGCTAAAGCATATGTGCTATTATAGATAGAAAACAAGTGACTTCCTGATCTTTGCCGAAATAATTTATAGACATTATCCTGAAAAGGGACGTAAAACTCACTTTATTACAGTAATATGAAGTGTCAGGTTCAGTTGAATATGTGTCGCAGGTTTGCAGGACATATGAATGCCAAGGTCTTGTCCACTGCATACAAATACACACACTGACACGTTATTGAAGACATGCATGACAGAGGGTCAGTTCAGGTTAATCCAGTGTGGTTTTACGGAGATGTGCTCACATAAATATGGTCATTAGACTTATTGCTTCCCATGACAACAACCTGATAGATGTATTGTTCAGCTTCAGTGAATAGCTGTCACTTAAATCAACAGTGATTAATTTGGATTAATTTTGAGGGTCAAAGCCAATGAATAAATCTCAGCAATTGTTTTAATGGGCATTATTGAATTCCTTCAGCATATAAACATTAAAACCAGTGTACTAATACTGAACGTACAGGTATCTTTACTGACAATGTGTTAAAGAGAATATGAAGCATTGCTAATAAGGATTAAACTATAACACAGACACTACTGCCTCATAGTTAAAATATTTCCTTAAATCACAAATGGCGTAATCACATTGTCCTTTGTTTATTGTAGTGAGTCAAAGCTGCACAGAATTTCCTCAGAGGTTTCAAGTAAAATGTCCTCACACATTATCATGTATTATGATATTTTTCCATGTTTAGTCAATTTCCTTTTATAATATTTGTTTGATAATGAATGTTCTCTGACCGCATGGCTTATTAAGCTAGCCTACTCTGCAGTGATTGGGTGTGTGGTGAAAGTAATGCTAGATCTTTATGCAGACATTTTTATTATTGTGTTTAGGGACAGGAGTTTAATATAAATGTTTATGCTGAGGTTTCCACCTGTTAAGTGATATTGGATATTTGAATGTGCTACAATGTTTGAGTACAAACAGTTTTTCCATCTAGAGGACTCCTTTGCTTAGTTCCTTTTACTTATTATTTATTGTTGATAGTTTTACCTACAATTCAGAATTTCTGTGTTGTTTATATTTCAGTGCTAGACACAGTTTGCAAATGTACTTCCCTGCCTCTATGTCAACTGCTTTATCAGAGTCCCACTGTGGATGGTGTTCACATCCAGATTAAAGGGGAACTCCAGCCTGTTTACAGGTGTTGGGGAGTTCTACTGCATATGTGAGAAAAGTTGTATAAAACCTTCTGAGGCTCCAGAGGGAGCTGCGTGAAATCTGATGATGTCACTTGAGTCAGCGTCGGTTGTGGCTGAAGACTACAAGATTGAAAATGAAAAAAATCTGGGGGTGTGGAGTTAGAAAGAAGTGAGCTCACCAGACCTCTGTAGCCCGCTCCTCATCTCTGCTTGATGCTAGCCGCTACTAGCATAACACATCAGAATCTCGGGCCAAACTGTCGGCGCTCTATATGCATTGTGGGTAATGTAGGTGCCAGGATTTGACAAGGAAGAAGAATACATGGAATAGAAAAGATGATATCGCTGGTTCTGCTTCATCAATTTTGATCCTTTTTAAAAAAAAACTGTCACAGGACAAAGACAATGCCATAGGAGTGCAATGCTAAATTGGCAAAGTACTCTTTTAGGTTTATTATCCAAATAAAGCTCCTGTCAGCAGTCATACACAAGTTTGTGCAAAGAATAAAACACATTAAAACAAGAAAAATGCCTACAAACATGATATTATAATAGATAGATACGCGTGGAAATTAAACATTTTCTCATGTTCTGTACTTAAATATACATAAATATACATACATACATTTTATTTTTACAGCTTTCCTTTGTCAGAACTTATCCCATTGTAAACTTGTCAGAAAGTTCTCACAGAAGAACAAAAACAACCCTCCAGCTGTGTTTTCTTCCTCGTCATGATGAGAAACTAAAATTAGACAGCCATGACACAAGAGTTTGTTCCTGCGTCCTATTGGTTTGAAAACAGGTTACAGGATTTAGTGTTGCCAAAAACAACATGTCAACAATACTTTCCAAGGATACACAAATGCGCATCTGTGTTTTTTTCTGTTTTCTGTTTGCTTATGTGTTTTGTGAAAGTAGGAATCGGTGTAACTTGAACTTACAGTAAAAGCCACTTAGTTTCTTTTTTTAAATTTCAGTTTGTCCTTATTAAAACCAAAAGATGTGTCTAATGGGTCCTTTGGTGTTTTGAGAAAGTAATTTGAATATGCATGAAAGATTAAAAGGCTTGTTATACATGTTTTAAGCCACATTACTGAAAACATCCCTGCATTTAAAAAACAAATTTGCAGCTAATTTGAAATACCTTACATCATTCATTAAGGTGAATATTAAATAAATAAACAGGGAATTATAATAGACTTCAGAAGCTCTCGTATTTAAGGACCCTAATTCCTCTGATATAATAGTGAAATAAAGTGATTAAAAGGAAACCAAGAATGAGTCAGAAAATTACAATTTGGTGCTTCCTGTCAACTGGAGACACATAAAGTGAAGTAGGACAATGGGGCCCAGGTTGAAAATAACTGGAATTATCCTTTAAGTTTGGTGACTACGCCCTCCGTGCTCTAGTTTTGCTGAAAGACTTGAAAACAGTCACAGGAAGGAGTATATCAAGATGGAGTTCCTTTTTTAAGCCCCAGCCTTATTGTTTCACCTCAGAGCAGGAGAGAGGAGGAGACGCACTCTTTCCTCGCCTGACGCAAACAGGAGACACACGGACAGAGACGGACCTCAGGGTTCAGACTGCGCATGGATCGAATTGTTTTTCTGATCTATTACTGAAAACACACCGACATTGTTCAATACTCTTACTGTACACAGTCAATATATCATGGCTGTAGATATGTCTGACCTGGATCTCCCACATCCTTATGAGAGAGATCCACATAGATAAAGGACAATTTATTGATTAGGTGTTGAACTCCCAATCGATAAATACACACATTTGAAGAGGGGCGCCATCCATTGCATTGTAGTGAAGCAGGTTGAACGAATCAGATCACACTTATGCTCTGAAACACCGTAGTTTGAAGAGTTATATTAAGAAGAAATACTCAAAACCATTAAGTCTGGAGATATTTTATATTTTTCTTATTGTTGACAAATCCCACTAATAAGACCAAAACCAACAATAAATTGATCCTAACAAGTATTGTTGGTGTAGCAAAAGCCTAATACATCATGTTCCTCTGTACCATAGAGCTCCATTGTTGTCCGAAAACTATTAAAAACACATCACTGTTGCACTGGGTGACATGTTTCTTCATTATGATGAACACACACACACACACACACACACACTGTAGTTTATTTTGAGTCAATCCCATATTGTACATACTGTTGCTGTAAATACTCACTAGAGGACAATTCTATATTAATCCACAGCTGAAAATAGTCCCCAACAAGTACACTATTTACTCTTGTTTGAGTGAAGTTAGCTAGAAACTACAGTGCCCAGCTGCTGTAGGAAATTGCTGAGCCTCTTTTGAAAATGAAAGTGTGTATTTGTGATACATTTGTAAAGATTTGCGTCCTCAGTAAGAACGAATGGCCTTCAGACTGAGAGCCACAGACAGGCTGTGGTGGTCAGAAAGTATTGATGGAGAAACGAACACACTGTATGTTCTGGTCTTTACAGTAGATTTCATGACAGTATCAACATATCACCAGCCTTATGCTTTAACTGTGTGTGTGTGTGTGTGTGTGTGTGTGTGTGTGTGTGTGTCTCATCCCAAAACATGTTTTCATATCTTTCATGTTTTTCAGAAGATCTGTCATCATTCTCTCGTGCTGCAGACTGCAGAGCCCGCCTTCCTCCCCTTTATTGACTCAATATGAAAACACCATTATTGCACCAACAAAAAGGTGGTCAAAGGTGCAGCTGCATAATGTTTTTCAATGAGCCAAACACTCTGTTAGTGACAATGCTGTTTATAGTCTCATGAGCAGCACACTGAAAGAAGTATCCTGGTGCCTTACTGTTTAAACTAATTAGTAAGAGTTGTGTGTTAAGCATTGTCTCAGGTTTTGCATTGGGTCATGTAGGACAGACAGAGACAGTGTGAACCATGTATTAATACAGTAAAGTATCAGGAAACCCATCACAGACAATCATCTGCCTGTAAGTATGGACTAATGTGCCAAGATTTCCTCATGTAGCAGTGGATTGATTTTTGACCTTAAAGTGTGATGCACAAGAATATAAGGAGAGACGCAGAAAGCCTCTGTATGGTGCCTGGGAAAGCTTCAGTTCCCCAGGAAGACTCGTGCTTCACTGTGCTGTTTGGCCAGGATTAGCCTCTCTTAGAGCAATTTGTAACGTACTGTATGAGGCACTGGGATTACATCTAATCACGCTCATGTGTCATGGCCTGAAAAAGGGTAATTTTTAGGTGTGAGGTCAGTCCATTTACCAATGCGAATGGCACCAAGTCGAAAATGGAGTCATGTGTTGCTGTGCGTTGGGTTTGGAGTCAAAACAGCCAGGACCTGACTCCCCTTTTCTCTTCCTACTGCTGCACTGATCCCCCTCAGAGCCACTCCCCATTTTTATGCTCCTGTTTGTTGCTACTGAATCTGTGATGCACAGCACAGATATTTTTAGTGTAATAAATCTTCACCAGCTGACAACAATTCAAGAGTAAAAATACCTTCCTTTACTTCATCCCCAGTGAGTCACAGTTCATTCACCGAGGGGTTAAATGTGAGCATGATGTCCATAAGCTGCGAAGGATGTGAAGTTGGGCTGTGCAGGAAACAGGGAGAGCAGTTTCCTGTTATGTAGAAAAGAGCCTGTTGTACACCAATCAGACGGTCAGATGGTGTGCAGGGAAACAAGGCTGATTTATCAATGATCAAGATCACAGACACTTTACGTTTTAAATGAGACCTGATCAGTAATACCAAGAAATATGATAATATTATCCAGAAACAGCTGGGATCTGAAGACGTATTGTTTTCACCTAATCACAACTTAATGATGTACTGCAGAAAATTAACCAAAAGTACAGAAATTGTGGAAAGCATGAAGGGAAGCTCTTATTTAATGGAAGTTTTGTTTCTTTTTTCTTTTAAGCTAATATATATATATATATATATATATATATATATATATATATATATATATATATATATATATATATATATATATTATTGTGGTACCACTTTTAATAAGGCACCAATTATAAAGGGTTTATAAATTGTGACTATGGTTAATAAATAATTTACTTCATAGATCACTTATAAGCCATTAATAAGACTTTTGGGTTGCCAGGTTATGAAATCCCTTTGGTTGGTGTTTCTGCTAAAAATGCAGTAATAAATGTTGTTAATTCATTAATAAATGCTCACGAGCTTCTTCTCACTTTCTAATGTTCCACTGAGTTTGCAAATATAAATGTTAATTCAATCCATCAAGCCTGCAGTTATAGATGTTGGTAGTCAAACATTCTTCACAACACTTTTCTACAACCTGGCAACCCAAAAGTTGTTCTTGTTAAAGGCTTATGACCGATCTTTAATTCATTAATAAAATATGTATCTATCAATAATAAAGAAATTATTTAGAGCTTATAAACCCTTTATAAAAAGTGCCTTATTAGAAAGTGGCGGCTTATATCAAAACAGCAATCAGCGTGTAAATTCATTCTTAGGCTGATGTTAACATTTTCAACACTTGACTGGACCTGCTGCTGCTGCTGTAAGAGGGATCCCGGATCCCCAGTGAGCGGCTCGAGCTTTCTCTCCATTTGGTTTCCAGTCGCGTCCTGCGCGCTGTGGGACGCACAGCCGATCAGCTGAGCAGCGTTTCTCTCTCAGAGGCAGATAGACGGAGCTGTGTTCAGACTTACTCACTCTCTCTCTGTTTGGACAGCTCAGCTGAGTTTGGCTCCGTTTGTACATGTTGTTCAAAATTGTGTGTATCGAAGCTGCTTTCGTGGACGAGATGTTGGAGACGGTCGCTTCGCCAAAATGAACCCAGGTGAGATGATTTATTTTAAAGAACGAGGGTGGTTTTGAACCGCTGGTCTTAAAAGCTTATATTTCACTGTGTGTTGGCTATTTAGTATATTTTGAGCAAATGAGTATTACGCATAGAGCTGGGCGGAGAGAGAGGAAATATTGTTTTAGTTTTCATCATATCTTCTTATATTTGACATTTGTTTTGTACATTCCTGTGGATAGATAATGAATCCAGCGGTAGCAACAAGATGTGAAGCAAACCAAAGTGTGTTTCTTGATGTCAGAGCAGAGGGCAGTGTAATGTTGGTAGATTATTCACTTTATACCTGTTTTGATATAATAAAGAGATTTAGCACCAATGGAGCTAATTTTCGTGTAAAAACTCAAGCAAACATTTTGAATCCTCAGCCAGCCTTACAGTCATTCACAGGTCTAACCCCCCCCCCCCCCCTTTAAACATCATAAAGTAAAGTCTTTTCTAGTTTTGTGGGTGGATATTCACACCTTACAAAATCTTGAGTGCATTTTTATTTCCAAGAAAAGCAGCATAGTGAGCCTAATTTTCCTTATTGGATTTTTCAGGTCCTTTTCTGAAAGTGATCATATGTTTACATGAGTTAAACGTATTAAATATACATGAATTACATGTGTTGCTTTATTGTCACTCTCTTTCACTGCATATAAAGTATTATTCTCAAAGCAGCAAAGGCAGCCTGAGAGGGGTTTCTCTCGCTTGAATCACAGGAAGTGAGTCAGAGAAATCCCTTAGATTTTTTTGTATTCTTTCTCAAAGGACGTAAAAGCGAACATTTCTCATTTTAAGTCCCTTATTATGTCCTTTTAGCACCCAATTTTTTGTTTGCATTGCTATTTCTGGAAAGTATGAGGAAAGCTGACCTATTTAATAGATTGCCAGTTTAGTTCTTTAGCAAATATTGTACATATTTTGGTGAGAAAATGATCAAACTGCGACCGCATGACAATAACTAGAATCTTTGAGCAGTTTTAGGTCACAGGGACACAATACAAATGACCTGTAAGCTATTTTAAAGCACATAATCTTACAGTTTCCTTTTCCTGTTGTTCTTTCAGACTGCACCAAGCCTTCTGTTGCTCCAAAGCCAAGATTAGTTTGTCACACCAGCCTGAAGCTGCCCTCCCCTCTCATGTCTGCAGCCAGGGGTCCCAAACCCTCCATAGCCCCGAAACCTAAAGTCACAACAGAGCTTAATGGCATCCAGGGAGGATGCATTAATGGCAGCTTGCTAACTTCAGATGGCGAGGTTGATGAGGAGCACAAGACAGAGAACGGTCTAAACAAAGTGGTTGCAGACCGGTTGCCAGCAGAGAAACAATTTAACGCCTACATCCTCAAATCACCGCAAGAAGATGTACAGAATGTGTCACGGGCGGCGGAGGACAGAGAGGTGACAGACGAGGAGAAGGAAGAGGAAGGAGACGTGATTCAGAAGATGGACGAGGACTGGAGGTTAACTGACAGTGCTCTAACAGAGGAGGTGGACTCCCTGGAAACACTTTGGGTCAGTGATGCCGGACTCACGGCTGACTCTGAGGAGGTGGTGGAGATGGCTGACACAGACATGACGGAGGACATGGACGCTGAAGGTTGTGACGCAGGCGAGGCGCTGGCTGACACAGATGGCCTCTCAGTGGGAGACATTTCTGTTAATAGCATTGATGAGGAGGCAGGATACTATTCTGCTGCAAATCGACACATGAAGGAGAGACACGACAAAACAGGTGACTGTACTGCAGATGACTTAACTGAGTCTCTCACGGATGAACCTGGTCTCCTCATCAATGAAAACATGAAGGACACTGATACACAAGTTTTTCTAACAGATGGAGAGGAGAAAGAAGAGGAATCAGCTCCTGATTGCGGCATCATGAGTAACATCCCTAAGTTTAGATGTGGCCATAAAATGAAGGAAAAGGGCGGAAACCTACAGAACATTAGTTTTATTCCCGAAGACCAGAAACAGTTCTGTGATACGACTAAGAGACATGTTGCCGCAGAGGATGATCCAACTCATGAGCCTTATTACGTCTCTTCGGAGGACATTATTAACAGAGAGATGATGCCAAGGAATAACAAAGGTCCTGGACTACCAGAGAGTCTACTCACACCTCAGAAGCTTTTGTCTGTAAACAGCAGTGGAGTATCAGCCGGGAAATATGCAGAAACAGCAGAAAATGGACAAATAGAGTGCGAGTCCACTGAGGATTACAAGGAGATTGGTAACAGTCGTGAGTACGGCAGCCACAACAGTGATGAAAACAAAGTAAGAACGGATCAGAAAAGGACGACTCTCAAAACTGAAGAACCCAAAGCTCAGACAGCGGCGGCCTTGCTGAATCATTTGGACTGCCAGCCGAGGTTCAGGCTGGTATCCATCTCAGTGCCAACGGACACCGACACCTCGCTGACATCTTCTCTCTCAGAAAGCCAGCTGCTTTCCCCGAGTGACTCGGATGTCTTCAGAGACGAGGAAGACCTGGAGGGTCACATAGTGCCGTTTCTGGACGACACCACTGACACGGAGCAGGACATCAGTGATGAGCATGTCTATGAGGAGCCAGGGCACAGCTCAGAGGGTGAAAATGTTTTTCCTTTTGATAAGAGGACAACAGAAATGCGCTCCCGCCCACTGTCACACCGCATTAATAATAATGTGTCGGAGATGGGAGTGCAGTTCGTTCAGAGGCCCTACATGAGTGGATTCGGACAACCTGCGCTGAGCAGCAGCCCCATGTTAAGCTCAATGCTGCACAAGAGCTATGCCAAACCCCACTATTTGTCCCTGTACCCCCGCTCCCTCTCCATGGAGGGACAGAGCACACCTCTGGGTGTCTATAGCTACAGGGAAGGATCCCCAAGACAGGGAGGAGCCATTTGTTCATCTGGAAGCTTCTCCCGGTCTTCACCCCTGTCATCCAGTGGCCTGTCCACTCCGACATCTGTAGTGGATATCCCTCCTCCATTTGATCTGGCCTACATCACCAAGAGGCCCATCACAAAGAGCTCCCCATCGCTTTTCATCGAAGGAGACTCGTCTGAGAAAAACAGGAAAAAGAAATCCTCCATTAAGCGTTTCCTGATGCTTAAATTTAGGCGGAAAACAGAGAAGCCTGTGGTGGATGTCAACCCGTCCTCCTTTAAGTCCTCAGCAGAGTTCAGCCACCACACGACCAGCAGACTACTGGATCTAGATAGACACAGCATGAGTAGCTCTCCACAGCTCAACTCACGCTCTGCTAGTAAACCCCCTGTTTCACCTGAGTCGGCCTCCACCTACTTGTTCTACGATAGCAAAAGAAAAGGGAGCTCTGTGGCCTTTCTCAATCGCAGCGTCATCCGGGTGGAGTCCTTTGAGGACCGCTCCCGCGTGCCTTTCATACCTCTTCCCCTCACCAAGCCTCGCTCCATCTCCTTCCCCAATGCAGATACCTCAGACTACGAGAACGTTCCTGCCATCAGCTCGGATTACGAGAACCTTCAGGTCCCACAGCGGAGGCCTGTCCGACAGGCGCCGTTCACAGACTTCTTTGACCGTCCCAGTCGGGTGCTGTCCTCTGCCAATGAGACTGATGGTTATGTGGACATGAGCAGCCTCCCTGGGTTCAAGAGTAAAACTCAGTCACCTGAAGAGGAAACAGAAAGGTATGTAATAGAGACTTAGAGTCTACAGCCATGCTAGCAGCTCTGTGAATTTAATGTGTTAGCATGCTAATATTTGCTAATTAGCTCTAAACACAAGGTGCAACTGAGGCTGATGGAATTATGATTAGTTTTGCAGGTATTTGGTCATAAATAGTGCAGAATTTGAAGTTTTGACCTGATGATGGTGCTAGAGGAAAAGTATCACCTAAGTCAGTAAGATTCATCCTCTGGGGACCATGAACACCTGTACGAAATGTCATGGAAATTCATCCAATAGTTGTTGAGATATTTCAGTCTGGACCAAAGTGATGGGCCGGCTCTATGCTATCCATAGAGTCATGCTGCTAGCGTGGATAAAACTTGTGTCTGTGTGCAAGTGTGTGTATGTGTAGATTGATGCTGCTGGACATAATATTAGTGATCTTTGCCACGTTTTACACTGAGCACAAGTCTTTTTTATTACTGCTCGGCCACTGTGAGGGTTTAACAATGCCCCTGGGGAGGAGGATTTATAACTAGTCCCCTGATGCTCTGATCACAGCAGACACGGAAGTGGTGATCAGTGGCTTCCCTCTTGCTATGCAGTGAGACAGATAAGCCTTAGCCGTGATGTGTCTGTGTGTTGCTGGGACATGTTGGGTGGTAGAGAAGGAAACGCTGGAGGAGGTGGTGGTGGGGTTGGTCTCTTCAGATCTAAGTGAAAACAGGCTGGTTCCATTCATAAATCATCTTTTTAGGAGTAAAAACAGGCTCTTGTGTTGATGCTGTAGGTAGAGCCTCTTGTCTCCCTGCTGTGATGTTATTTGTTGTTGGTATGATCAGCCATGCTGTGCTTTGGGCATTAACCCATCCCCCCTGCATTCCTGTTGGCTGTGCCCATATCATACAGGCCGCTCAAGATGATTAATAGTCAGAGCATTTTGGAGTCATTGCTCTTCTCCAGCCGGTCAGGAACAACAGGCTGAGATACAATCTCAGTATGTTCTGTAGTCAGCAGTGGTTCTCTGCAGTGCTTCCCTCTCATCACGTTTACCATTGTGGTTATGTGTGCAAGAACGGAGTGGTTTAGTATAAAAACGTAATGTTTTGTAATTTCTAAAGCCTTCAAATGGACATAATACACATAAATATATACAAGTAAATACACAATCGTCATTCTATCCTCTACTTTGCTCAGCTGGTGCCTCCATCCTGTGGCTTCAGTCACAACAGCATGACGACAAAGGTTTTGACTGTGTGCGCTTTGACAGCAGTAAATTAGATAATTGGAGTTTGTGTCTATTAGTTTGGGGATTGTCTAAATTCAGATTAGTGTGTGTGAGCTGTGGGAAGAGCTGCAACAATTAAATGATTATTTAATTAGTTGATCGACAGAAAAATATTCAGCAACAATTGTTTATAGTTGATTAAACATTTTGGTAATTTTTTCTTGCAAAACATTCATTGTTTCCATCTTATCGATTGTGAAGATTTTTTGCTTTTCTGTGTTTCATATGAAAACAAACAATTAGAGTACGACATGGTGGGCTCAAGGAAATTGTGATGGGCATTTTTCACTATTTTCAGAGATTTTATAGACCGAATTATAAATTGATTAATGAAGAAAATAATGGGGAAGATTAATTGATGATGAAAATAAGCATTAGTTGCAGCCCTAACTGTGAGCGCACTGCCAGGTCCCCTCTGCTGAATTATTGATGTCGGATAAGCCAAAAATTATACATAAACAGGTGTCTTCTTAAAGAATGTTCTACTTTTGTCTAAGTTATGTTGCACTTCATTCCTGATAATACTAATACTAATACTAAACAAAGACAGCAGTATGATTATCAATTTCCACACTTTGAGTGAGCACAGCGCCTGTAATCACAGCAAAGCAATATCCAGGTGGACAGCAGAGTCAGTGGTTGAGGCTGTTAGTTTTGCAGTAGCCTGAAGGGGCAATGTTAGCAGATCATCGTTTGGAGATCACTGGAGTCCTTGCCCCATCACTGCTATCACTGGAACAAATAGGCTCACCAATGAACCTGAGGCAAAAAGAAAATGAAAATTTTTTATCTCCTCCTGTAATTTATCTCCACAGATTTCGCCTTGAGCCGTCATACAACAGAGCAGGACTGTGAGAAGTGACAGAGGCAGTTTCTGTGGGAGTGATATAAAAGCCGAATATAGAAACTGTGCATGTAGCTTGTGGTTCAAACACCCCCCCCGGTATCTCATCCAAAGTTTGATCCAGTGAGCAGTAATGGGCCATGAAGCTCTAATGTGTGGTGCACAGATCTGAACTGCTCACATATGTTGTTCATATGTAGCTAATTTGCATCTCAGTGGGGTTAAATCCACTGGTGCTTGGAGTGAAACATTGCAGGAACATTGGCAAGGCAATTGGTCACGTAGAGGACGACTGCATCACTACTGTAACTTAAGGACGTGTTTTTATTTGCTTAGCTTACACTCCCCACTGAGCTGCAGCCATTAGCATATTCATTTGGGCTCCCTGCAGAAGAGAATCTCGTAGCATAAAATACCAACATGCGTCCCTGGTCGGGTACAGTTGTCACTGCAGGCCTTTCAGGACCAGTTTATTGGTTTCTCTAGACCTGCAATGTTTTATCTATTCACATTGCTTCTAACGCTGAATATATTTATTATAGTGATATTTCAATGTAGGAGACCATAAAGATGGCCTGGATGGTTAAATGAAATTCATCTGATTTATTCTCATGTGAATGAAAGTTTGAGGACAAAGCGCAGTTCACATTATAAAACCACTGAGTCAAATTTGTGGTACAATCTGTGGTAAAAACTGAAATGCTACTTTACAGACTAAACCAGTGGTTCCCAACCTGGGGGTCGGGACACCACCAAGGGGTCACAAGATGATTAAAGGATTACGAAGGAAGAACATATATTTCTCTTACACAAACTGACGTTTCTCTAATTATACCTTTTGTCTTGAGAAATACTGGATACTTTCACGTCTTTGGGGTGGTTAAAAATCATTAAAGGAGTAGCTGGACCTTTTGGGAAATATGTTTATTAGCTTTCTGACAGAGAGTTAGTGTGTGTACAGTAAATATGAAGCTACAGCTAGCATCTGGTTAGCTTAGCTTAGCATAAAGACTGGAAACAGGGGGAAACAGCTAGCCTGGCTCTGTCCAAAGGTATCAAAATCTGCCCACCAGCACCATTAAGCTCACTAAATAACATATGTTATATCTTGTTTGTTTAATCAGCACAAAAGCCAAAGTGTAAAAACTTTGTTCGCTGTTTCACGGGGATTATGTGCTAGACTATTTCTTGGTAGGTAGCAGTTGCCAGGCAACCATCTGAGACTCCAGGAAGTTAGGCCTACTGCTCCCAGCCAAACCAGATATAACATCTTAATCAGTGAGCTTTAGAGGTGCTGGTTGGCAGATTTTGTTGCAGAGTCAGGCTAGGTCTCGGTAAGAAAGCGAAAAAAGTATTTCCTAAAATGTCGAACCATTCCTTTAAAATGAAACAACCTTAGAAGAAAAAAACGCTCACTAATCACATCGACGCTAAAGCCAAAACTTTTGAGGGGTCACAATTAGACATGCCTTCCTTTTAGGGGGTCACATGCTAAAAAGGTTGACGACTAGACCAGATATTGTAACGCAGGTATTTGAAGTTTAAGACACCAGTTTGACTTTGTTTGTCAGGAGTCAGTCATATTGTGTACACATTATTTATTGTTTGCAGACACTGTACATATGCTATATTTCACCATAGTACCCCTTCTTTCTCACCAGTGCCTACACAGAAGCCTACAACGTGTGTTCGCTGGCTGCCGCTCCACAGACTGTTTCAGTGGGGGATGTCGGGGGAGAGACGGCGGGTGAGGAAGACCAAGGACGTACCTCAGAGGAGGAGGAGGGAGGCAGCAATTATGACAAACAGGTTAGTTCTGACAAATGTGTGTTATGTGTTAGTTTGTGTAGAGATGGAAACAAATATTTATACAACATGAATTTTAGATTCCTTGTGAAAGTTTAGATATCCTGGATGGAATTTAAATGTAACTTTATCATTTGTTAATAAATCAATAATGTCTTTCAGTCTTTTTTCCCTGTTTTCTACTGTTTTCACCAAAGGACTGTTACCCACTGTCCTTTAAAAAGTGATTTAATTTGTTTTGTTTTATAAGAGCAGGTGTCCCTTTTTTCCAAATGGTAGGTAGAAATGACAACGTATTTGAAGAACTAAACTGAGCAAAACATAGTGAACTGTTTTTCACCTTGGGCAATTGCAAAATTGCCCTCACAAGCCAGGATTTTAATGCGGGTTAATGGAGGTTAATGGGCTACTACAAGGCTGTCCTCATTATTTAGAATTTGATTGCCGCTTGGAGACGATGTGGAGAGGGGAGCCAGCTATATTTGTTGAACTGGTGCCAAAATGCTTTAGCTCTTCCTAACCCTGGGCTTATTACAAGTAAATAATATGATTGTTTACAGCCTGACGGCCGATCCAGAGCCTTTTACATCGCGAAAGAGCTGGTGGATACAGAGAGATTGTAAGTTACATGTAAACTAATTTCCCTTATCAAACATCTCTGCTTATCGGTCAAAACTAATCAGGTTCTCTTCACTTTGCTGTTTAATTGTGTATTTTATTCTCTGTCCACAGACATGTGAAAGCCCTCAAGCTCCTCCAGGAAGTACGTGATGTATCTCTTTTCTCTTTCAATTTACTATTGCAATATAAGTCTCATGTATGTATCTAGATATGCCCTATGGGAGGGAATTACAGTAGCTTGTACATTAGGCTGTGCATTAGACATTAGGCTGTCTGAGATCTGTAGAGCTGAAGTTATAGAGTTACATATTAAAGAATTCATGTTCCTTAGCTCAGGTTTATATTTGACCTCTTAAATCCCCTCAAATGTAAAGATCATCTTTGTCTGCTTGCCTGTCTTGAGCAGTCGTGTCCTGTCAAAAATTACATGTTATGTACGTATTTAGCAGATGCACACTATATTTACTTAATTCCATCCATATAAATTCACTTTTTTAAAATGCTATTTATGTTGTGTGTCTGTTCTGTGTGCACAAATGCTCATTTCCTGGAACATTTGCTCCACACTCAATCACATTCATGCCTAAAAGCTGCACACTACAAACACAGTCTGATCTGTTGGCCTCTGAGCAGCTCCACCAGAGCAGCTGGGGCTTTGTGCCTTGCTCAAGGGCACCTCAGCAGAGATACTGAGGGAGGAACAAGTGCTTCCCTTTCACTTCCCTTCCTAGATTCATCCCTCTGGTGTGGGGATTAAACTAGTGACCTCGACCACCGCTGCTCCAGTGTTCTTATCGATGATGAGGTTTCTTGATATAATAGCTCATGTACTCCCTGCTGTCAGATATTATCTTTTTATACTTTTGCAGAAGAAGGGAAGGAAAAACAGGGGAGAAATGCAGACTTGCAGTGAAACTGTAAGTTTAGTAAGATTTTGAACATAAACCATGATAAAATAACCGCTCCTGCACACTCGCCCTTGTGCCAGGACTTTCGGGAAGCGGTGGGGGCAGCAGTCGGGGACGAGGGGGATCCTGTGTTGGATGAAGAGAGGCTTCGAGAGATTCTCAATGAGCTGCCTGATGTTTACACCCTGCACCGCAGAATCCTCAACGAACTCGAGAATCGAATCCGACACTGGTGAGACGCTTAACCCGCCCAATGCTGTTAATACGAGATTCACACATATGCTATAACTGAAAAGTAATAACCTTCCACACTCGTCCCTCTTGTTCCACACACTGCACACATTAAAGCAGCTCAGAAAGCATGACATGTAACCTGAGGACTGGTGCATGCTGCTTCTCCTCCATCCTCTCACCTGTGTTTCTCCATTCAGGGAGGAGAGCCAGAGGATTGCAGACATCTTCCTGTCCAGAAAAGCAGAGTTCTTGGTGTTCACCACTTTTATCGGCCACTACGACCGAAGCATGAGCCTGCTGGAGGACAGCTGCCGAACTTCACCTGCCTTCGCAGCCATTGTTCATCAGTTTGAGGTCAGAGCTACAGCGCTTCATTAACTCTAAACACAAAACGCGTCATCCTTCCACCACCACCACCAGTGTGCAACACATAATGCAATCCATAAAAATCGACATTTAAAACCTTCTCAAAAGTTATACACAGAGATAGCACGATATGAATAGATCTTTCTGAGAATTTAAAGCCCTCGGATGTGCTCACGGGAAAAAACACAACACTATGATGAATGTTTTTAATTACCACAAGGCCAAGTTCATACATGTATGTACAGTACTATTTTATTGATTTTTTGTCATGTAATGAACCTATTCTGGTATACAAATACAATGACAAAACACAGCTGAGTACGTAAAGTGTATTCTGTCCGCATGACATGTGATAAACTGGCTCTTCAGCGAGGGAAGTCTGGCCCTGTATGCTGTTCGTCCTCCT
This sequence comes from Macquaria ambigua, assembly GCA_008360985.2. Lineage (NCBI taxonomy): Eukaryota > Metazoa > Chordata > Actinopteri > Centrarchiformes > Percichthyidae > Macquaria > Macquaria ambigua. The sequence goes on along the minus strand of VMKM01002119.1, from coordinate 16,119 downwards.
CTTCCTCACCCGTTCTCCTCCTCTACCTCAATCCACTGTGTTGTTGTTAATGAATAATTTGTAAATTCTAGCCTGAATGAACAGAAAACAAACATGTAATTTTTGCACATTTGATGTAAAGGTTTTGTTCACTGTTTAAATGTGTAAACAGGAAAACTGGGCGACTGGGAGTGTTTGGAAAAATTGAAATATTTGAATAGAAAACTGTTTAGTTGAGGTGTTGAAAATTTGCAGAGGTTTGGATTAAAAATAACAATGAAACTTTGGTTTCAACTTCACATATTTGATGGTTATCAAGAGCCCCACCTATCTCTGCACATTATCTCTTATCAGCAGGGTTCAGTGTGCGTTGCATTGTGTGTGTGTGTGTCTTGTGTGTAGTGACAAGGACGAGCGGAGGCAGCAGAGATGGTGATGGCTGACAGTGTGGTATTGGTCTGTGTGAGAGAGATTAAAAGCACAAGCTGCAAACCCTTAAAAGGTTCAAGCAAAAGGCAGACAGCTAAGTGAATAAAAGTAGTACTTTAATTAAAAAGCAACAACTACAGTGTTCTTGGCTGTTAAAAGAAACTGTCATGACACCCAAAGGAAAAATATTGAGCGTATGTTTAGATGTTAAGCACAAATACGTTTGGTATGAGCCACTCAGAACAACAATTAAACACCGAACGTCTCTTTAAAAAACAGGGGAATCTTAAAATTTATGTAGGTTGCATTTCCCAACAGCTTTTTGGAGCTGCACAACATATGCCAAACAATGCACTTTAGTGAGGAGTTATAATTAGCCTCAATTAAATGAACAGACTCAAGACAGCGTTTTTCAAACCAGTCAGCCAGAGAAGCTATTAAGTTGATAAGTTGAAAATATGAAACATATAAAATAAATAGGATATAATAGTATGCTTGACAGTTCAACAGGGAGATTGCAGCATCTGTTCACTATCCATTATTTAATTTAAAATTGAATATTATGCAGCCATGAACAAAGGAGTTTTAAATATTTTCCCTCCACTTTATAGACCACGGAGGAGAGGACTTGGCAGGAAGTCTTTGCAGAGCTGCGCAGTTTTCTCTGTCTGATTTAAGAGCATCCATGTTTAAAAGTCCTTAGATTCTCCTAAGCACTTTGTGTATTAACATCAGTGCAGTAAGCTCTTTTCTCTGTTTGCCTTTCATCATTATGAGTTTCATTGATTATGAGTTTATAATTTCGAGTTTTTGAATGGGAAACTGCTGACAGAATAGTTTTTCCACACTTTTGAATTAAACCTGTTCAAGCACCACAAAACTAAAGCTGAGTGAGAAAGAGAGAGAGAGAGAGATATTATTAATTATTGATACAATAAAATTGATACATAGAGGCGTGCAGCATTGCTGTCTTTGCACATGCACACTGCAAGGCACCGTGCTGACCAGCAGTCTGTGTTATTGGTCCTTGTTCACACTTAAAGTAAGGATAGTGGTTCTGCTCAAAGGTCCAGTGTTGTTGTATAATTTGCTTCTCAGTAGAACTTTCATTTTGCCAAAGTTTTTTACACATCCAGTGAGATCTCTTGACTGTTTTCATTAATCTGACATGTTGTTTGGCCAAAGTTCATTAGGATTTCTACAGTAAATCTGGCCCTAATGAGCAGCAATGATATAGTGAAAATGTTGAGTTTGTATTTGTTGTATTTGTCTCAGCAGCAGAGTCCAGCTGGGGAAAAGGTGTCTCTGAAACATCAGCTCCTGCAGGTCATTGTGCGTGTGGCTCAGTACCGCATGCTCCTCACTGGTGAGTCTCGTGTGAAGGGCAAGATTTAGGGCGGAGTATCTTTCCTGAATAAAAAAAAACATATTTCACTCACAGTGGTTGCATTCATTTTTCTCTCACTCCTCTTACAGATTACCTGAACAACCTCTCCCCTGATTCCAAGGAATATGAAGACACCCAAGGTACCGTAAACACACAGCAGACCCAGTGTGGACAGAAGCTGCTCACTCTGCGCTCTTTGTTCCTCACAGGGGAGCCCTCAGGCCTGTGTTTGTGGCTCTGTGTTTACAGGGAATTTATTTGCTCTCATTTGGCATGGAGACATGGCCATGAGAGAGCCAATTTAGTTTTCTTTTTTTTGTTCGTGGTGGTAACCCACCAGGCAGTCATTTCAGCTCTCTTCTGTGCGAAGACTGTAATGTGTAATTCATGAGAAGGCCAGCTGCAGCAACACTATCTCTTATCTCCGATAAGGGAGCCACCCCAGTCCGGGCTTGTAGGCACGTCCGGGCTCCTGACACATTTTGAGTTTTATGTTTGGTAACTTTCCACACAGAGACAAAGAAACATCAGTTATGGATATTCAATGTCTTCTTAACATGTAGTGTCTTTCCTGATTCCTCTCTCTGTGTTTGTCTCATACAGCTGCTGTGGTGGTAGTGTCTGACATTGCAGATCAAGCAAATGACAGCTTAAAACATGGGGTAAGTGTCATGTGTAGGCATACGTAACTCTTGAACCCAGCAAACAAACATTTGCATCCAGAATTACATATCTTATTTTCAACACAGACATTAAGACACATGTCTGTAGAATCCCTCTGCTCAGTTCTTCCAAAAATATGGGTGGTTTCTGTGCGTCAGAAGTCTGGTTTGGAAAAGAGTCTAATTCTGTAAATTTATAAACACTGGACCCCTTGTAACTTTAAGATCTTTCCTGCCCAGTCATCCACTTAAAGTTTAGATCCTAAACAGATTATTCAAGAGTGAAAGTTTCCTGAGTAAATATAGTGTCACTTTTCACAGTACAGATTTGACTAAATGTATACAGAGGGAGAAATATGAGCGCATTTTCACCCCAACAAATCATTAAAATGATATTAATAAAACCTGTCTCCTATTTCTAATGTTAGAATATAAATATAAATCATACTCTTCACTTTCAGGAGAACAAGCTCTGGCACAAAAAAGAGTGAGGACATCTGTGAAAATTTCCCCAATTTAACCCCACCTTTTTTCACACTACTAAGACATAGAGCAGTGGTTCTCAACCCTTCTGGCTTGTGGCCCCTTCAAACAAAGCAGTGTCTACTTTCCACCCATTGTCACAAGGAAAAATCACTTTGTGTTGCAGAAATATGCTTTTTTTCTTTACTTTCCTCTCATGTTAATCATCTTGCGGCCCCTTGTGGGGGTCTCGACCCCCAGGTTGGGAACCACCAACACATGGTTTATACATTTACAGCAAACTGACATTCTTTATCCATTCATACAATGATATCAGAGGTGGTTTCCGATTCAGAAGATTTTTTATTGCATACATTTTTAGCCACACTCAGTCGGCCAGTCTGTCCACCACTTTGGTCCAGACTGAAATATCTGAGCAGCTATTGGATGGATTGTCATGAAATTTGGTTCAGATTGTCTGTGGTGCCAAAAGGATGAATCCTAATGACTTTGGTGATCCCCTGACTTCTCCTCTAGAGCCACCATGAGGTTCACATTCGTGGTGTTGAAATGTCTTAACAACTATTAGATGGATTACCATATAATCTGGTACACACATTCATGTCCCCTAGATGATCATTTCTAACAACTGTGGTAATCCCTTAACTTTTATTCTAGCACCATCATCAGATCAAAATTTTAATTTGTCCAATAGTTTGATTTATGACCAAAAACCTATGAAACTAATAACATTATTCTCATCGGCCACAGCTCTACTTTGCTCTTAGTGCTAATTAACAAATGTTAGCATGCTAACACACTCAACTGAAATGGTGATTATACCTGCTAAACATCAGCATGTTAGCATTGTCATATTAGCATGCTGATGTAGCATTTAGCTCAAAGCACTGCTACAGCCTCAAAGAGCCGCTAGGATGGCTGTAGAGTCAGTACAGTAGTTCTAGTTAGATGCCATATGATGACGTTTCTGAATAGTCTGGCTATTTTAAGGAGAACAATATAGACATGCCCGCCTGATCCAGGTGATAACTACGTCTAAAAACAAAGGGAGTCATGAAAATAGCCAAGCAGAAGAGAATAGTTTGGGGTTTTACAGCGACAACGACTGGTAATGTTCTTTCATCGTTTCTCTTATTTTGGCGTCTCATTTTCTCTCCCTGTCTTTCTGTTCTTGTCTCTCTTTGTGTCTCAGGAGAACGTGTTGCGTCTGGTCAACATAGAGTACAGTGTTCGTGGCCTGCGGGACCTGCTGCAGCCTGGCAGGGTATGACTCTGATAACAGCATTGTTTCTGTCTGTTCTGCTTGCCAGCCCACCCTGTCTGCCCTGCACCACCCCCGTGTTGCCCTTTACACAATCATTCAGCTGGGAATCCCCAGTCGGGCCTGGTTTTAAAACAACATTAATTACTGCAGATGTCCTCTATGTGTCATGATCAGATGCCTTGTGAAGTTTTGTGTATATGCTTTTTTTTTTTATCAGGTCTTTGTGAAGGAGGGCACCCTGATGAAGGTCAGCAGGAAGAGTCGACAGCCCCGCCACCTGTTTTTGGTAAACGCTGCTTCCTGTTTGTATTATATAAGTTAATAGACACATGTGCCAGTGGTCATACTATGTTCATTTTTTTACAGTAAGTTCTTAAGACATCTCTATATAAAATGTAGAGTCAGGCATTTTCTGTCTGGTCTGTTTCGACGTCCAGACTGAGCTATTAAGAGCAGGGTTTCCTGGCAGGATGTTTCTGAATGCTGACTTCCTGAGCCAGTTCTTTACTGACAGCACAGGGAAGGTCAACACCAGCTCCTTATAAACTGAAGGATCCGTCTGCACCTGCAAACTTTTATGACTTCATTTTGTCAGCTAAATATTTATCTGATGTGTCTTCAGCACCTTCAATATATAGCGCTTTCAGCTGGATAAGATAATGCTAAAGTAAACAGGGAGAAGGTTCTAACTGATAAAGTTGTAAGAATAAACTAAATAACAATGTCACTTTTTCAGCACCTGTCACACCTAGGTCAACACAACGTAATTTATTTCATCATGAAAGAGAAAGAGTTTAAAAAGAGTGAGTCAAAGACCCAGAGGACACACTGTACTAGATTTTCAGTTTACACAACATAGAGATCGCCCTGAAATGTTATAATCAAGAGAGATTAGAAAATTAAACGCCTTCGCAAATTATCCATGGAGCATCGTCAAAGCGTACTGCCTTTCCCTCTTGTGGCGTTTTCAAAATTTGTGGTCTGGGCTCGACACTAAAAAAGCTCGTAAATGTCTCTTCTGGAGGAATGTTGGTAATCATCGCTGCGTTGATCACGTGTTATCAGATGTTATTAATGTTGGAGACAGCGTGATAAAACAAGTCTGCAGGCGATGCCAGTCGCATAACAAAAGTACTAAAACACACAGGGGCAGTGAGTAAATTGATTCACAGAGATTAATGATCCAGTTTGATATCAACTTTGATATCTATTTACTGAAGTATCTCATTCATGTAGGATCATAAAAATTTAAGGAAGGAGTTTTAAATTCATAGATTCCCCCCAGATACATTTTAAGACATACACAAATACTCTGCTTAGAATGATCATTTGTATCTGATGTGGTTTTTCTACATAAAAAAAGATCAGTTAACCAGTTTAAACTTCTTAAAATTTACATCTCCTCCTCCTCCCTCATTGAAAAATCTCAAACTGATGAATATATTGCAAATATTTTTCACTTCAAAAGTTTAACGGCTGGACACAGAATGTTTCCCACAAGTACATTCTCAGTGTACGTGCACTGGAGGTTTCAAGCTTCCACAACACACCTGGATCTTAGTCTTATACTGGATCATGATTGGCTCCCAGACGAGTTGTGATGTCACAAATTCATGCTTGTACGTCTTCGTCTTAAACTTGTCTAAAAACTTTAATGTGAGCACAGAGAAACTTTAATCCTTCCTTTGATGAATGTGAAAACAACCTTTTAGTGTCAAACTGCACATCCAAGTGAAGTAACAATGAGCACATTTTTATTTTGAGGGGGACTGGTGGTGGGGGATTGGTTTTCTTTAGGGGGAGCTTGAGTGTGTGTGTGTGTGTGTGTGTGTGTGTGTGTGTGAGCTGGTACGTACAGCATGTTGTGATTACGTTTACTGTGTGTACCTGTGACTGTACACCTTCAAAAATAAGAGAAAAAATACGTACAGTTTGGTGTGAATTTTTATCCATCAGTGTATCAACTGTGTGAATGTATAGAAGTCAAGTTTTGTCAAGCTGAGAGTGCCACCTACTGGAGCGTTGCAGCACATACATGAATGATGGACTATTTTAGTTTTCTTTATGTTAACCTTTTTAAGTGTCCTCTGATCTGCATCTACTTGTCTGTTCTGCAGATTTACTGTGAATTATGAGTGTTATCTCTGTCTGTTTGTTGTTAGATGAATGATGTGCTGCTGTACACCTACCCTCAGCAGGACGGGAAATACAGACTGAAGAATACTCTGCCGCTCACTGGGTTGAAGGTCAGAGTCATTCATTAATTTGCCTAATGTTGTAATCTCTTTGATTTCCAACTGTTTTCCCCTCTAAATCCCCCAGGAGTTGATAATTATTAATTATGCAATTAAAGCTGGAAGTACTTTTTCCAACAAATATAAAAACTACAGTCATTTTAGTATTAAATAATATACATATGTGGATTTTTTATTAAATGATTTACCTGTTTGCAGATAACAGAGAATGTGAGGAAAATATGCTGTTCCCCAACTGTCAGACTGGAAATGTTTGCCCTTCACTTCTCTCTGTCTTTCTGGTCTTTGATTTGTGATTTTACCGATTTCCCAGGTCAGTAAACCCATCATAGAAAATGTCCAAAATGCACTGAGGATCGAAGGAACAGACATATCCATCACTTTGTCTGCAAGGTGGGTCACCCTGTACTGTGTCCTGTTTGAATAATGGATAATATCCAATAATGGCAGTGAGGAAAAGGTTAACACCTCTAAAACCTAAAATATGTCAAATGTTTACTACTGCAGCTGATGTTTTGCATATTTGATGTTAATGACTTTTGTGTGGCTTCATTACTGAATTACATTTACTCATAGTGAAGTGATTTTGTGTGTGTTGTTTGCAGTTCCTTCATTGAAAGAGAGGACTGGTTTCACACTCTGAGCCGGACTGTGACTGAACATGCCAGGGGATCTGCAGCATTCAACAGCTGCTCAGGAGAGGTGAGCAAACTCTGCTTCTCTGTACTCATCTATTAAGTCATTACTTAATAACATTTTTCTTCAGTCATGCTTATCCTCACCCAACCAGAATGAGACTGATGTTATAAAGCATCGTCATCGAGTGTGATTAAGTACGTTTTTTCTGTTTCTGTGTGTTTGTTCCAGGCCAGAGATCGTCTGCGGATGTCTCTCGGAGAGAAAGCTCCCACACTTGTTCCAGTCTCACAAGTGATGATGTGCATGAACTGCACCTCAGATTTCAGCCTCACTCTTCGCAGACACCACTGCCATGGCTGCGGAAGAGTGAGTCACACACAAATAAAGCACAGTGCTCTGTAATACTAATAATATCTGTTAGACGGGTTGCAACAAATTGTGCCTTTGATCAGAGCGTTTAGTGTGTTAGTCCTGAGCTTTTTAATGTGCCTGTGGTGAATCTGTGTTGTTTGATGCAGATTGTTTGTCGGAGCTGCTCCAGGAACAGATATCCACTGAAATACATGAAAGACCGCATGGCCAAAGTGTGCGACCACTGTTACAACGAGCTAAAGAAGAGAGGTGAGAAAACTCTGCTTGGATATGTTTTTAGGATTCAACAATCAGTTTTACTGTCAGTCTGCCTACCAGCCCACAAAGTTTAGTATTGCTATTCTTCTTGTAACCAGTAGGAGCAATATGGCATCAAGTTAAATACAGGAGTTATCTGACTGAAATCAGGCAGAGCTGGCAGAGTTTGGAAAAATGTGTTTATTTTACAGGAAATATATTCATAAAAGAACGGAAGTAGTACATTTGGGAAAGTAGAAATAAAAGAAGAAAGTCATGGGCTACTATTACTTGCACCATGATATACATAGTTACCTGTTACAGGTTTAAGGGACACTGAGTATAGGATGAGGATCATGTAAAATCTATGAAACATGCTCAACACTTGGGTAGTGAGATTACACTCCAGTTTGTGTTATATGCATCATGTAATATACAGAAAACAGCAAGGCTGAAGCTTTGCTGTAATTTCCTTACTTAAAAAATGTAATTCTTTTCAATAACATATTTCACATTTGTGGGGGAAAAAGGTCATGACATTGGAATAGTTTGAATTCAGATTTGCTGTAACTGTATAGCTGCTATTGTTACTCATTCATATCCTCTCTATGATTCCACAAATAAGGATATAGCCTCTGCTGCAGTACAGCTCAGACAGCAAGGTTGCACAATCAACCTGCCATGTTACTTAGTTAGTGTGGGTGTTATAGTCTCGTCCCTGCCCTCTGCTGTGGTTAAAAAGCATTTGTATATTTCTGCAGGGGGAGATGTGTCTGCTCTGTCAGGTAAAAGTAGCCCTCGTCCAAACCGTTCCAGTCGTCCTCTCTCTGCCGTGTTCCAAAACATTCATCCTCCCAACATCTGGAGACACCGGAAAGGCACGGCGTCCTTCACCCAGGTACGCCTGCAACTCTTTGCAGAGAGGGATACGTTCACTGCACAGAGCAGATTACTGAAGAGTTGCTGATATGGATGACAGCTATGCCGTGTTTTGTAAAGAACATTGCTAGTTATCAGTCCCTCCCTGCTCCTATGTTGTGCAGGTGACATTGTCAGAGGAAGGCTCCATTAGTGGCAGTCTGCAGCGCAGCAAGAAGAGCAAGAGGAGCTGGAAGAGACTGTGGTTCCTCCTAAAAGACAAGGTGCTTTACACCTACCGAGCCCAAGAGGTGAGGGGAAACATGCACTCCCCTTTAACCTGAACAACACATATTCACACTCAAACAGACCGTACACACTGAGGTCTAAAGCCGTCTGTTGTCTGAAAATAACTAAAAGTGCTGAAATGCCCACAGTCATGTCACTGTATCGAATGATCCTTTTCTGTTCCACTGATGGATTTTCTGTCTGCAGGAGAAAGTAGCATCAGAGAGTTTACCTCTGCTGGGTTTCACAGTGAAGCTACCTGACAAGCAGGAGGGAGACGAGGAGGCCAACATCTTCCAGCTTTACCACAAAAACACTTTGTATTACACCTTTAAAGCTTCGGACAACTACACAGCCCAGAGGTGAGAAGCGCTTGATAGCTAATTTCAAAATGTTTAAAGATTGACAATTTAAAGATATTAGTCTGACTGCGTTTTGAAACACTGTGTTAACATAATGACTATTACTGGAGTATTGATGTCTGTCTTACTGTTGGAGACTAAAAGAGACTCACCATAAGCTGATGCAATGTCAGTGACTCACAGGGTTGCTACTGATCTACGTGGGGAAAAAAACTACGAAAAACAGTCAAGTTTATAACTTTAACGTTACTCAGTGGGTTCCAAAGGGTTTTTCCTTGACCCACAGACGACCATGTAATCTGAAGTGGAAACATGAGCAGCACCAAATTTGGAGTTTCAGCGTTTTCTCTGAACAGCAGCAATGTGTGGAGTGAGTTTACAGAAACAGAAAAGTTAGTAAATCCCTTTTAGGACAAAATGCTATGAATCTTCAAATTCAGGAGCACGCTATAAAATTAGCTCAGTTAATAATGTAGCTATATGTCATGCTGACAGGCACAGAATTGGTCGTTTTTAGGTGAGGCAGACTGAAATTACTATTTTAGCTGTTTTTTTTCCTAATGTAAAATCCTCTTCCTCCTCATACAGGTGGGTAAATGCCATGGAGGAAGCCACAGTTTTATAGGATCAGCTACTCTGGATTAGTTGCCGAAAATAGAAGTCTGCTGCCTTCCTTCTGCTACGAACCGACCAAGAAGGGAAGATGGGGAATAAAAAACAATATCTGATTATGTCTGCAAGTTGTAACTTGCCTGGCTGGACCGAATAAAAGAAGACACGGTGTTCTTTGAGAGGGGACACGATTACCTACTTTGTCAACCTCTGGTGTCCCCTGCCTGCTGTTACAGCAGGTGTGATGCTGAGAGCCACGAGAGGCGTTGGCCCAGATACCTGCCAGTGTGGAACATTGCATTGTCCTGACCTGTATTTCCCCCAGCAGATGATCGGAGACATTCCTCCAAATCATGGGGAAGATTGTAGATTTAATTTGGAAAGGAAAGATATTCTATGACTTCAACTATTTTTTCAACATATCAAATATTTAAAAACAACATAAACATTTCATTTCGATAACTGAACAAACATACACTTTAACCACAGTCATTTTACGTCAAATAGTAACACATTTCAGACTCACTCAAAAATGCCCAAATCTGGAATGGCCTGATCTTCAGTTAAAAAATGAATTAGCTATGCCTTCATCTCAACATGTGTTCTTCCACTGGATTAAATGCATCTTTATGACTAATACTTTGAAGCGCAGGCTGTATCAAAGAATGAGTCATTTTATATGTACAGAAGTGTCTGTAGCTTTGCCATGTACTGTATTGTTGGAGATGGTCCTGCCAGTGAATTAATAGTTTCTATGCTCTTTTTTTGCACTGATATGAAAAGGAATGAACCTGAAAAAGAAATCTGAGTGTACCTTCAACATAGAGGCCAAAAGCTTTACTTAATTTACTTAACACGCTTTTTTTTTTTTTATTGGGAAAAATGTTGCCAATTATGTCTTTATTGTTTTAAAAGACCTAAAACAAATATAATGTAAATTCTTATTTGTTTAAAGACTCCACATCCAGTTGTGCACAAATGTTTTTGAACCACAAATCACTGAGTTCATGGATCTACATAATCAGTGACTTGGACTTTGTACTGTAATTGATGATTTATTGAGTTTAAATTTACTAACACTATAAAATAAAGTAAAGGAGGCTATAACGATGGAAACTGTCTGTGCTTTTTCTTTATCCTCTTCCTGTCCTCTAGATGGCAAGTGGGCTAAACATGAAAGTACAGCTGTCATTGACTTCCTGTCACTGTGTCCTTGCTGATGGTGCTCAGTAAATGCATTAAAAAACGGAAACATAAGCCACTATGCTGCCGAACTGCTGCACTCCACTTGTAGCACCGCCCTCCCATATGAGCATATCTTATCTGCACTGACATGTAGTCCATGTGTGGTCTGTTCTGATGAAACACCAAGCTGGCAGAGTGTTTCACATCACACTTTGAGCTGCTTGAGAAGACACCAGGGACTGAGTGACACACAGACCAGTGTGCTGTGCGGCCAAAGAAAGGCCAGGCCTGCTCTGCTTTTTGTCTCCCCCTGAGGCTTCCTGACCCAGAATAATATCAGGCAGAAAGTTTGCTTTCTGGGGCTCCTGAAAAGTTGCAGATACCTCGTCCTATATAGAGGACAGATCATTCATCACTCTGCTCTCCCTCTCCAGCCCCAATTCTGTTTTCACCCTCCTCTGTCGCTTCACTCTTCTCAAATCTTGGTAGTGTTTTATTTCCTTTGTTGCTGTTGGTTATGACACAAATTCCTTACAAGTGACAGTTTTTCTAAGTATTTATCATCCCATCACTGCACCTGTTCCTTCTAACTCTCCTGCTGAAATAACTTCTCTTAATTGGCGGTGGTTCAGTGCATTTTGCGAAATGCTGAGTGAAAAATGTGCTTGATTTCATCTCTATCCAACACTAAAACTGAGTAGACTCAAGAACAAATCACCCAGTTTACCTGAATACAGAAGTGTTGTCTGCCAGATTCTATGTATAAAACAGAGCTTTCATACTTCTGCTTAGGATTTTTCTTCTGGTCACAGCAAAGCAGCAAGAAACAGGAAACTGCTGACTTGAGCTGGTTGAAGTGTCAACAAGACAGAAACTGGAATGTCCAGCTGCACTTTTAGTGATTCTCTATGTGCTAATTAATTAAAAAAAAACAAGTGATGAATGCTTGCTGATGGTGGAAAAGATAGGCTTTTTATTTACAGCGGGGCAGCAACAGTGTCATAATCTAAGCTTACTTCCATATCGCTGCAGGCAGGAGCAATGCGGAGAGAAGCAAATAATCAATCATACACACACAGCCTACTCAATAAGGTTGGATACATTCAGCTCTGTTACATGTGCTCGGGCTCAGGAATCATTAACAACTGGTGCCAAAAAGGCTACAATACTTTGTCATCTAAGGCTTTTTTACCCACGACCCACAGAGTTGTGTGAAGAGTTTCTAATGACAAACTCACACTGACAAACTTTCTGGCCATTTTCAGTTTTAGTCTGAGAAGGCGATGCACTGTTTGTGTTGATGTCGTGAGTTACATCAGCATGCCTTCTCATCTTTCATAGTGTTGTGTGGGCAGCAGATCCTCAGGGGAAAAGGAAAGATTTTATTACATAATAGCTGAAGATTTAAATAAAAAGACTAAGAAATAGGACATAGGGGAAAACATCTGGGTCCACTTGACATTGGCTTGACATTTCTGGGTTTGCACCTTGTCTTGTGTTTCTTGGCACCCTTCAGAGACGGGGAGAGAGAGAGAGAAAAAAAGATGTGGAGAAGCTGGAAGAATAGAGGGACGCACTCTCATGTCCCACTTTGCAAACTCTTTGCAGCCTACACTGCCAAGTCAATGTTACACCTATTCCACCTCCCCTAAAGCTTTAAATAGCCCACTCTCCCTCAACAGGACAAACAGAGAAAAACACACAGCCTTCAGCACACTCTGCACCTCCGACTGAACATTTATTATCCCTGTTGCCTAAACATGGAGTCTGCATCGTGCTTTCCAATCTCTTGTGACCATTCTGTCATCGGCAGCTATCTGCAGAGAGAGAAGTATAAACACATGTCAGCAGGGCCGGCAGCTGTCACAGAGGGATGTAAAATCTGTCTGGTGTCTTTGAGCCAAGACAGGGATAGGCAGGGTGTTGGTTTTTCTTCTTCTTTCATAATATAGTTTGACATTTTAGGAAATACGCTATACTGCTTTCTTGCCAAGATTTAGATGAGAAGATTGATACCACTCTCACGTCCGTCCGTTCAATATGAAGCTAGTGCCACCAGCCGGTTAGCTTAGCTTAGCATAAAGACTGGAAACAGGGCGAAAAAGCTAGCCTACTAGGACTTCTAAAGCTCAGTAATTAACATGTTATATCTTATCTCGTTTGTTTAATTTTAAAGTTGTGTTTTATGGGGGGTTATGTGCTGGACTATATCTCGGCTGGGAGCAGTTGCTAGGCAACTAGCGGAGACTCCAGGAAGTCACTGCTCTATGCAGTCGAAGAAACAGTCCGGCACACAACACCCGTAAAACGAGGAATTGTGATTTTTACACATCGGTTTTCGTATGGATTAAACAATCCCGATATAACTTATTTATTAATGAGCGTTATAAGTGCCGTTAGACTGATTTTGTTACCTTTGGACCGAGCCAGGCTAGCTGTTTCCCCTTGTTTCCAGTCTTTATGCTAAGCTATTATCATTTAACGGACAGATAAGAGAGTGGTACAATCTTCTCATCTAACTCTCTGCAGGAAAGCAAATAAAGTGTATTTCCCAAAATGTCAAATTATTCCTTTAAGAGGCCGTTTTCTTCTTAATGCAAGGACATTTTCTACAGTCATATCATTAAAAACAACAGTATCATATAAATAAACTGGATTAAAAGTCAGTATGTGTTGTCATCGCCAGATTTCTATTAATATTTTGGACTTTTATCTTTGATTTTTAATTTGATCTCTTTGGGATTTGAACAGTTATTTAAATGAAACCATCTGATCATGTGTTATATAAAATTTTAATTTGAAAAGTAACTACAGCTGTCAGATGATTGTGGAATGGAGTAGAAGTATAAAGTAGCATAAATGGAAATACTCAAGTAAAGTACAAGTACCTCAAAATTCTACTTTAGTACAGTACTTGACTAAAAGTACTTAATTACTTTCCACCACTGCATATATTCAAATAGTATAATAGAAAAACTCAGCTAGAAATGATGCCACTTTCTCCTTACTGTACCCCAGCAGAGCCATATAGCTGTATGTGTCAACTCCATGCATATAGGGAGTTTCTATGTGGATCTTCATCTGACTCTCTTTAAGCTCTATATGCTAAATTTAACATCCGCCTGTTCCACAGCCTATATACATCCCACGGGTGGATCATGACAGTGGGTATGTGTGGATGTGTGTGTTTGCTAGAGGAAGAACAGAAGGAGAGGGTTCCTCGAACATTGAATGTGCATCTGTCAGATTCAGAGAAGAGCAGCTGAGGAATGATATGGGCCTCCCGTAGAATGAAGTCTTCAGTGCACACACCTAGACTCCACTGTAGACTTCCTGTGTCTACCATGAGTCACTACCTGCCTGTTATGTAAGTCCTCAGAGGAGAGAGGGGAACACTGCCACACCTGTGCCCTGTCCGCCTGTTCCTGGCAGGTTTCACTTTAAATTCACTTGGCACTACAGCACACACAGTTCAAACTTTTAAACTGCACCTAAACATTTAATTATGACTCACTCTGCAGGAATTTATCTGCCGCATCTTCCTCATTTAGGTCTTCCCATCAGCCAATATTTCATTAGTGTCATCAGATGAGAATAGCTGCCCTTGCTCATTTGCACACACATATATTTGGATGTGTGTGTGAGCGGGTGGCATGAAATAAATATGGATAATTTGGAGTGCCTGAGTTAGTTTAGAACAAGAAAAGATCCTTTGGCTGCAGGAGCCAAATCTGCCACCTCCTCACCAGCAAAACCTTGCTCAAAACTACCCCCGCAGCCTACAGTACCAGCCACGTGACCCCATCCCCTGCCACACAAACACTAGGTGGGGAAAAAACACATCTTCCCCCACATACTAGGCTATGCTACAGTAATCTAGGGCACACTCACCAGCAATGCAGATCTTTATCTACAGCTATAGTTGCCTGGACAGGTTTTTTTTTCAGCTTAGGTGATCAACAGGTCTGCAGTGATGAACCAACACCATTATGTTTATCACCCCCGGGGCATAAATAGAAATTTACATGTGTGGCTGAAACATATGCGTGCGTGTGTATGTGTGTGTGTGTGTGTGTGTGAGCCAAGCGAATAGTCCAACTCGTGGAAAAAATGCATTATAATAACTGACAGGACCTTTATTCAAAATAGGGCAACCGGGTGCTTTGCAACCACAGGGACACTGACCGCTCTGTTTGTGTGTTTGCGTGTGTGTGAGTGTGTGAGATTGTGTGTGTGAATAGCAGGTAAACGTCACAGTTTGCAGAGAAAGCCTCTGCGGGAGCGCGCGCCACACACTTCCTCAATCGACGGAATCACAGAGCGAAAAAACGAGAGGAAGAGAAAGAGCAACTTTCGTCGTGCTGCGGAGAAAAAGAAACAGCACCGAGTTTGCAGGACGAGGTGAGACTGCGGTTATTAATATATTATTTATAGTCGAGGTTTTCACAGAGTTTGGATCTTTTACGTTTGGAGTTTGCAGAAAGTTGCTCAAAGACCCCCCCCCCAAAACGCCTCCTCTTTTTTTCCTTCTTTCATCTATGGGGAAACAAACTGTAATGTTAACTCGATTGTTCAACCATGACCGTTGGCGCTAACGTTAGCTAACTTACAGTAGTAACGTTAACATTATGTCTACGCCTTTTCTATGGCCATTAAAAGCACAATTGTCTCTACCTAGCTAGCTGTTCTGATTGAACTAAGTAGTAAGTAAGTAAGTAATTCCTACCAACTTTTTCGAACACTGTTGCCTCCTTTTAAAAGCAAAGAAACTGAAATGATGCGACGGAATCTGTGACCTGTGAGACTTTATGGCGCTACGGGGTCAACTCTAGGTAAAAAAGACTGATTGGTTGATCAAACATTGACAGGTGAGGTGTTATGACTCTGCAAAACCGACATATACTGGCCATCACTGACCCTATCTAAATAAAATGGGGTCACTTTAACATATATTAAAGCACTGTTAGTAGGCTAACAGTTGCGTGGCTGTGGTGAATTCCAGTCCAAGTCCAGGTCACAGATTCTCACGGATCACAGAATACGTTGTAACACCGGCCGTGAGGAGGAATGTGGGCAGGTCTGGGCATCAAAGAAAGAGGAGTCTTTT
>VMKM01002118.1:0-82500 GCA_008360985.2 Macquaria ambigua | reverse complement strand
CAAAATATAATCTACAAATAAAGACTTTATTGATGCTTCAATAATTATAATCCAAAAATATAATATGCATTATTCTGAAATGGGACATTTTGCATAGTGAGTACTTTTATTTTTGGTACTTTAAGTTTTTGTTGATGCTAATACTTTTGTTCTTTCAATGCAAGACGTAGAAATGTCTACTGTAAAAGTTTGGACTGCATTTTATTTGGAGCCTTCATTAGTGCTGATTTCAGTCTGTGGTTGATTTCTATAAATAAATCTGACTTGACACCAAATCCTCCTGGAGAGGAGAGATCTTGAGATGTATTTGACAGGCTGTGAAGAGGAATTAGGCTTTTGGGGGGTTTTGTGTTCGGGTCAAGCTAAACCAGCTCCATGTGTGCTTGAAGGTACAGTAAATCCAGCACCCTGCCCCCAGGTTCATTTTAGGGAGGGTGGGATAAACGCTAAGCTGACTAAAGGCACCCTCAGGGGAGACATCAAGAGGTAAACTCAGCATACTTTATGTATGGAGTCAAAGTAATATGATTCCCTCTCTTTCACTCCCTCCCTCCCTCTGTGTGCGAACATGTGTGATAGTATAGCTGCCTGACTCTGTGTGTGTTTTAATCTGTGTGAACGTGTGTGTGCACACACTAACATGTGTTTATGTGGTGAGGATGGAGGAGCCGAGGCCGTTATTAAAGCTCAGTCCAGTTCCTCACTGCCTTTATTGGCTTAACCAGCTCGATGGTGTGCCAGAAATTTAAGCTAAATGAATTGTATTAACCAACTGGACAACAATAAGTGTCTTTTTATATTTCCTGACAAACAGTTCATCCAGTTCTTCTGTGCAGAGTCTCCAGCTCTAGTCAGGGTTGCCAGACACAGTCAGTAAGCACAGATTTCTAGGTTTTGGTCTCTGTGTGCAGGCACGATGATACCAAACCTGGCAACCTTATTGAAAGTGTTTCCATCCACCTGTTTTTATGTGCACTTTCAATCCTCTCATTAAAAAAACAGAAAAAAATCCAAATATTGCAAAAATGTATCAATAAAAACAAAAAGCGAAAAAAGTACAATGGAAACAGACTGAGTGAATAAATGCTGGCGTCCATGAAGCCTGTGAGTCAGAGTGAAGGGCTGAAAACATCAGATGTGTGTGGAGCGATGAGGAGGCTGTAGCCTTCCTCACATGAACACATGAAACTAACAGAAAGCTCGTATCTCCATCATGTTCTCCACGTGACTGGAGCTCTTTGAATGACATCACCTCGTTGTGTCCTCTTCTTCTTCTGTGGTGGTTTAATGGCAGCGACTGGAGAGTCAGCTCCACCTGCTGTTCATCTCCATCAACCAATCAACTCGTGTTCACACAGCACAGATTTTCTGAAAATTCAGTTAAAATTTGCATTACATTTGGATGGAAACCTGGCTACTGTGACAACATTGACTTTTTTACATTTCTGATTACAGGTTAAACAAATGCGTTACAAGTCGTTCTTTAAGTAGCTTTTGCGGTGTTGGTAGGCATGTGTTTTAAACAGAGCCAGGCTAGCAGCATGCTAACTCTAGCTCTGTAACTAACACACAAACACGAGACTGAAAACCATCTTCTTATCTCACTTTTGGTAAGAAAGCAAATATGTGTTTCCAAAAATCTTGAACTATTCCTTTACTGTAAGTTGCTACTTATATCATCACTGTCATCTATCAATGACAAACATGTTTGTGGCCTCTTCTCTGCAGATTGTATTGTGCAACAGCAGGTTTCCTCATGAAATCTGATTAAATGAACTACTACTCTTGTTTCTAAATCAGTTTCTTTCAATGGCAAATGGTGATGAGAGTGAAAGCTTCATTAAAGCTAACAAAGAAGCAATATTTTTAACTTGCATTCAAATTGCTTCATATAGCGAGTGCTGGAAGAAGTACTCAGACCTTTTACTTTTACTTACTAGCAATACCACAGTGTAGAAATACTCTGTTACTAGTAAGTCCTGCATTCAAAACCTTAACTGAGTAAAATTACATACGTTTTGTACGTTTCAAAACATACTTAACTAAAGTAAAAGTACTCATCATGCAGAAAAGGGCCATTTCAGAATAATTACTGATGCATTAATGTGTAAGCATCACTACTGTTGTAGCTGGTAAAGGTGGAGCTCATTTCAGCTACTTTACATACTGTCAGGTATCTTAATCTGTAATAATACATCTTAATTTGTTAGTTGGTTTATATTTTGTATTAATAATCTGAATCTGCAAAGTTGTCAAATAAATATAGTGAAGTAAAAAGTACTATATTGGCTTCCAAAATGTAGTGGAATAGAATAATAAAGTATTGTGAAATGGAAATACTCAAGCAAAGTACAAGTACTTGAGTAAATGTACTTAGTTACATTCCACCACTGCATACGGCATTACATGAAAGTAAATTGAGCTGAAAGAAAATTAAAAATGTCCTTCTGTAATTCTGGCTGTTTGTTTGAGTTGGAGCTTCAGACCCAAAGCAACTGTGAGAGGGTGAGGATTAACCCAAACCCCCGACTCTGCACTCCCACAGCATGCAGACCTGACCCATCAAAGAGCCTGTTCAAGCCCTCCTCAAGCCTGTACAAATATCAGCCAGCGCCAAGGAGAAAATCCAGCCTCACCGACAGGAAGTGGCTGCAGACTTTGGTGACGCGTTAGAGACCTTTCTCCATTTTTCCCCTCAATGCAGCGAATTCCTTTAAACTGGGTCAAGCTGTGTGGTTTTCTGTGTGTGAGCTGTTTATGTGTGTGATCAGTGTGGCTTTAGTCTACTGTATTGATTGTAATTCCTTCATACAAGTGCAGTGCCCGTTCATTCACACAGACCAACAGACAGACACACATACAGACAGACACACAGACAGACAGACAGACAAATAGACAGACACACATACAGACCGACAGACAGACAGACAAAGATTAATTCCTTTACAGTTATATATGATGCTGCTACAGCGCCACCTATTGGCTAAATGGCACCAAATTTGTCATGGTCACTCAGACATCACATCTATACATGTCCACCAAATGTGGTTGCAATAGCACAAAGCGTTTAGGAGATATGACATTTTTTGTAATATAAGCCCTGCCCACAGCATTTGAGCAAACTTTGAGGGCCAGCTATGTATATAATGTATGGAATATCAAAAATCAGAAAAAGACACTTTTTCAGGCTTGGTCCAGAGACATTTTGTACCAAATTGGGTGACGATTGCTCAAAATTTGTAGGAGGAGTAGGGGAAAAACAGATATGGACAAAATTAAAAATGGACAGATTATATGGACAGATTCGTCTGGGTCATTGATGTATAAAGAGAACTGGATGCAGCGTCGGAGGCGGGGCCCCGTTCATTACTATGAAAGCTGCCCAGCGGCGCATGAAGCCAAAAAAGTTCGACTTCCAGTTATAAAATGACCCGGATCTTCCACATAGCTTCGGCATCATGTGGCCCATAGAGCAGGCGCACCAGCACTTCCTTTAGCCCCGCCTCCCAGACTGAGGCTAAAGCTAACAGGTCCGGGGTAAAACGTCCTCGCTAGTTGGAAATAAAGAAACAGCTTTGTTCTTGTACTGCAGTTAGTTAGTTTTAAACAGTATGTTTCAGTTTTAATCGTTATGAGAGGAAAAGGCTTTTTGAATGAAGACTAACTGATGTGTTTCGTGAACGTAGCACTCTCTCAGACAACGAGTTTGGCTGTAAATACCAACAGTAGTTATAAGAATGTAGTACGAAATGCTCCTGACATTGGGCTAGGCTACTACTGTAGGAAGTTAGCTAGTTAGCCGGGCATGCTAACATTTACATCTTATGTTAGAGCAGATAAACACACAGTTTTATCCATTCCTTACACTTTAGCTCTTTGCTCTACGCTGTAGCTCATCACAGTACACATTAAAAACTGGCATGATTTATTTCAATTTGTATCTATAATTCATAGTGTAAAGATGTCACGGTGAAAAAACAAATAAGATGAATATCACTTTATTATTACAAACCATCATTACAAAAGCACCTGTTCAAACTCTTAAAACTGACAAATAAAAAGGTAAGTGGACCTTGAGTAAAACTTTACTGAATCACTAGAACAAACACATTAGGGCTGCAATTATGATTCTTTTCTTATTGATTCATCTTCCAGTTATTGTCTTAATTGTTTGCCTATAAAATGTCAGAAAATAGTGAAAAATGTCCATCACAGAGTCCAAAGTGACGTCTTCTAATGTCTCGTTTTGTCCGACCAACAGCTCAAAACACAAAGATATTCAGTTTACGAGGATATAAAAGTGAGAAAAACAGCTGACACCAGAGATTGGTTGGTATTTTTGTTCAAAAAGTGACTTAAATTATTAAGTAATTATTACTTGTTGCTGATTTATTTTCTGTCGATTGACTAATTAATTAATTGACTGATCGTTTTAGCTATTAAGTGGATATCGGTTATACATGTGACACTGCTGTACAGTGTGGAAGAATGTGTGTTTTATAACTGAATGCACCTAAAGGGGAATTTAAGATGTGTATTTAAGGGTGGCAGAGTTTAAATAGCTCTCATTAAATAAAAACATTCCTGTCCTCAGATAAGACATGAATAGGAACAGACACTTACAGTAACTACACACAGGATTGACAGCAGGGCTCTGTCTAATTCCTGGCAGTCTTCATCATAATATTTACTTCTAATGAGGCTGTGGATTAAAGGGTTAGTGAACTCAATTCCTCTAATATGCAGGAGGAAACTCAACACCCAGAAAATCTGATGTAGCGTGTGTTCAGACCAAAAATAGCACTATAGAGTTAAAGTCTAATGCAGCTGCGTTGGTGTGGACACGTAGCAGATGAACTATGGAAAGTTATTACAGCTACAATCATTTTGTCCTTTTTGTGGCTCTGAGGTGAACAGAAGAATTATGAAATTATACGTCTCAACAACTATTGGATGGATTGTGATGAAATGTGGTTCATCGTCCATGTTCCCCTCAGGATAAACTGTAATAACTCTGGTGATCCTCTGACTTTTCATCTAGCGCCATCATCAGGTCAACATGTTAATGTGTCCAACACTTTGGTTTATGACCAAATACCTGCAGAACTAAAGACATTCCCATCAGCCTCAGCTGCTCTCTGTGTTTACTGCTAACTAGCTAATGTTAGCATGCTAACACGCTACACTAAGATGGTGAACATGTCCACCTTAAACATGAGCTGTCCACCTTAAATAGAGCAACTCCTCCTCTGAATAAATGACCAACAGCAGAATCAGAAACCAAGTGAAATAATTTTACAAGATAGAAGAAGATAATAGAAAGAAAAAGTCAAACGAAAGAACAAAAAGAAAATCAAAGCAATAAAAAACAACAAGTGAAACCAAAGTGAACATATCTTTGGAATATGAGACAGCAGGAGGACAGGTGCAGCTTAACAGGTTCAACTCAGAGACTTTAGAAGAAATAAACCTCATCATGAATATAATCCTCCTCTTTATCTCTAACTGCTCTGTTCCACTGTCACACAGACCTTCAGTGCCGAGATCTTCAGTTCATCCACAGTGTAAATGAATGGAAACATCCTCTCAGTGAAAGTGTGTGTGAAGGTGTGTATGTGTGTGTTAGTATCAGGATCAGAGAACGACAGCTTTCCTCTGTTCCAGTCCAGATTCACTCTGATCCTCTGGAGCTTCTTCTGCACTCGGAGATCAGTGGGTGGACCTGATGGTGACCATGATGAGTATTTACCTTTATATAACCCTATTCTCCATAATCCAGACGTCTCTTCCTCTGGACAGACTCTGCTAACACACCAAGTGACCAGCTTGTTTGGCTCCAACCTGGACATCCCAGCTGTGAGTCCCTGAGTTAAAGCCCTCAGAGCCCAGGTGTGACGGTTCACCCTCCTGGCTTCCTGTGCTGCTTTGCCGTGTTCTCTTTTCGTCAGAGAAGTGGCTGCACCTGAGAGTGGGGAGTGGCTAGGGTTACAAAAACCTGCTCTCCCAGGCCACTCGCTCCCTCTCACTTGGACGCCTTCCACTTCCCCCTGGTCTCAGCAGCTCTTTGGGTTGCTTTGGCTTGTACTTTTATACAACACTCTACATACACTTACACTCATCCATACATGCCTTGCACCACTGATGTTTTACACCTCCACACCCCACAGCAGTTTTGGTTAAATGGCTAAATAAACTGATTGGCATTGAGCAGTTTTGTGTTGTGGACTCCCACTTTTGTTACAAGCTTGAGCCAAGTTGGTAACAAATGGGGGCTCGTCCGGGATCCCCTTTGTATCCCTTAAATTCTATGATTGGTGTCCCCCTGGTAGTTGGTTGTTTCCTCTTCATTGGTAACTATGTATTATGGAGAGAAAATAATTTTGTGTGCTTTCAGTGTTATTGGTCAGCATTTGCAAGCACAAATGTAAAGGGAGATCCACAGTAGGTTTTGAGTTTGCCCAAGTAGAGGGGTTGAGTGTCTGGTTCACGCCTTAGTTTTTTCAGTTTCAGCCACTGGTGGTGGCCTGCTGTGTTTCAGAGCTAGCAATGCACTTGGTGGGGGCTGCTTTTCCCAGTAGGCATAAGAAACGTGGTCTGGGTGACTGGACATGTTGTTTGTTATTTTAGTTTGTTATTTTTGTGCATTACTGTGGTTAGAGCAGTTGGCTTGGGGACACATCCGTGACTGTCTAGGTGGGTCACCAGCATGCTGGTTGCTTACCGAGTCATCGGGCTCTGTGTTTAATTTACCCACCACAACTTTTGCATGAAGTCTAGGGATTGAGATAGCTAGCTAGATTTCTGGTTAGGTAGGTAGCCAGGGGAAAGCAGGTCCCCCACTTTAGGCTGTGTTACACACCAGCTGAGTGATTGTAGGATATTGTTCCAGTAGGGGTTGTGGCCTAGTAGCTTCTGGGTTTTTGTAGCTTGTTTAGCTATTTTGGTGTTCAGTCTGTGGGTTTTGGAGGTGTGAAAATTGTTGGTCCTGTTCCAGTAGTGTGAATACAGGCCGGTGTATTTCAGCTACATATAGGTTGTGTAGACATGGCTTCTGTAGATGAGTTTTTGCAAAATCCTAATGAGGAAATATTAAAGGCTTTCAGTAAGGATCAGTTGTTGAAAATTGCAGAGCATTTCAACATTGACTGCTCTAGACAATCACGAAAAGACACTATATTGTGTACTTTAAAGCAAACCTTATTGATCAAGGGGTGTTGCTAATTGTGGATGAGTGCACTGGTTAAAAAGTGCCTGCTGTAGCACCTAGTTCTCCTGAACCTCTAGCTAAGGGAGTTCCCCTTTCTGGTGGATTGGGAGCTACTTTGACTTTCGAGCAGCAGAAAGAACTGTTAATGTTACAGCATCAGCAGGCAATAGAGCGTGAGGAAAGAGTTAAAGAGCAGGAACTTGAACTGGAAAGGTTGAGACTAAATGTTCGCCTACGCGAAGCTGAAATAAAACAGCAGGAGAAGCAAAGTTTAGAACGCTACAGATTAGATTTGATCAAAGATGGGAATGTTTTGATGTTTCTGTTAACTTGAAACTGATTCCCAAATTTTCTGAGAAGGATCCAGACACATTTTTTCTGCTATTTGAGAGGTTGGCTAAAGCTAGGAAGTGGTCTGACTCTGAACAGACTTTGATGTTGCAATGTGTTTTGACTGGAAAAGCCCAGGAAGCTTTGTCTGCTTTAAATATGACTGACAGTGAGGACTATCAAAAAGTTAAAGCTGCAATTTTAAAGGCATACCAACTGGTGCCAGAGGCTTACCGCCAAAAATTTAGAAACTCTAGGAGACAGCAGAACACAACATATGTCGAATGCCGTGTAGATTCCCAGTCAGAAAGGCCTGTAAATGAAAAACTGAATAAACCTTCAACTGACTTTTCACTGTCTATTACTCATTGTGACCCTTAAATCCCTGTTACGTGCTTATTGCACTGAATTTGATTGTGACTGGGAAGAGGGGTTTCACTGGCTCATGCTGTAAAAAGAAAAGCAGCAAATCCTCACATTTGTGAAGGTGGAACCATGACATTTCTTTGCTTGAAAACGATTATCAAAATAGTTGCCAATTAATTTTAACTAATTGATTACTCGACTAATCGACTAATCATCTCAGCTCTGCTTGTATATTTTCACAAGATTTATATGCAAAAATCTTAATTTGTAAAGTAACTAAAGCTGTCAGATAAATGTAATGAAGTAAACGTACAATATTTTCCTCTTCCAGAAGTAGAAAGTGGCATGAAAAGAAAAGACTCAAGTAAAGTACAAGTACCTTCTGTCTGAATCCGTCCACCTGTCTTTAAACGCTGCTCACTAATATGTCCAAAAACAGCTTTAGTCTGTTTTGAGAGATGGAAATCATTATTGTTTATCATAATAAACAATAAATACACGTATTTGCTGTTGGAAATTAGTAATATATGAATGTATGAATGAATCTGGAATCTTCATAATGCTCATTTTTGCTAAAAATCAATTCTCCAAAATTACGTAGACACACAAACCAACTGCTACTGTGTGTGTGTGTGTGTGTGTGTGTGTGTGTGTGAGGGTGGCCTTGACACTCACAGATTTGCCTTTCGTTGTTTTGATAAATGCATTTGACTTTTACACAGCCTCTGATTGGACAGAAATTTGGGTAATGACCGTCTTCCCGTCAGTGTTGACTTATGAGAGGTCGACCAGGCAGCAGCAGAGGTCAACAAGAGCTCGGCCGGCGTCACACCACTCTGCAGTTCATTCTGTCAGGACAGATTTGTGGAGTTTTTTAAAATTAAAACGCCATGTTTACATTTAGCCTTCAGACCAAAACAGTATTACTTTGCACTGAAGTCTTTGCATTAGATTTGTTTTTTAACAACTGGCCTTTGTGTGGTTTTCAGATTCAGTAACATTTTACTCACCAGCTTCACATGTAGATATTCGGACTCTACTGGGACTTTACTGAAGATACAGTTTCACAATGAGTGAACGTCCAACCACAGGAGTGATCAGACAGTTATCAATACACATAATGAAACGTACTAATGTAACGTAATGTTGGGTGAGCATTCCTATTAAAGCCCAGTATTCATGTTAAATGCTGTGTTGACCGATCATTAGGCCCTGCAGTGGGTATCAGCCTATCTACACTATATCTGCTGAAGCTAAACTACAATACACAGTCCGCTCAGTCGTCCAGCCACCATCACTGTTTATCTAGCTCCACTTGTCTTACAAATAGCCACTAATTAGCGACCCCCTCTAGTAGCAGAAACCTTTCCATGCATGAATCATGCCCATTTACCTGTTTTACAAAAGAAAAAGAAAATGGTTTCAGTATGAAGTGTGAGTGTAAAACTGCAGTCAGCCTCTCAATAACTGAACCCACACACTCAACACAGCCCTCTGAGGTATGCTAAATTCACTTCTGACACACTCGCTAACAACATGCTAACTACAAACAACCAGCTAACAACATGTTAATTTAACTAGCTTGCTGCCCAACCCACCAAACATACAAACCAAACAATCTTCCTCAGCTACTTCACCTTAGCAAGCATAGCTACACTTCTGTCTATACAATCACCAGCTAACACCGTCAGCTAATATCTTGCTAGCCAACACCAGCTAACACCATCAGCCAATATCATGCTAGCCAACACTAGCTAACACCATCAGCTAATATCATGCTAGCCAACACTAGCTAACACCATCAGCTAATAATATGCTAGCCATCACCAGATAACACCATCAGCTAATATCATGCTAGCCAACACCAGCTAAACCAACAGCTAATATTATGCTAGCCATCACCAGATAACACCATCAGCTAATATCATGCTAGCCAACACCAGCTAACACTATCAGCTAATATTATGCTAGCCATCTCCAGCTAACACCATCAGCTAATATCATGCTAGCCAACACCAGCTAACACCATCAGCTAATAATATGCTAGCCATCACCAGATAACACCATCAGCTAATATCATGCTAGCCAACACCAGCTAAACCAACAGCTAATATTATGCTAGCCATCACCAGATAACATCATCAGCTAATATCATGCTAGCCAACACCAGCTAACACTATCAGCTAATATTATGCTAGCCATCTCCAGCTAACACCATCAGCTAATATCATGCTAGCCAACACCAGCTAACACCATCAGCTAATATCATGCTAGCCAACACTAGCTAAGGCCATCAGCTAATATTATGCTAGCCATCACCAGCTAACACCATCAGCTAATATCATGCAAGCCATCACCAGCTAACACCATCAGCTAACAACATGCAAGCCATCACCAGCTAACGCAAACAGCTAATATCATGCTAGCCAACAACAGCATAGGCTAACAGGACATAACAACATCAAGATCATACCTTGATACGTAAAAACCTCATCCTGTTTTAAAAAATGAAATGTACATACAGTTTGGGTATGATGACTTTCAGTTTATTTCCAAATAACTGGTTTAATAGTTTTAAACATTGAATTAAAAGTGTTACCAGCATCAAAATGCCTGGCTGTTGCTTGTTCGGTTGTCAGAATTGATATTCCAACAGCGGACTCAAGTTCTACAGAATTCCGACAGGATCACAACCGTTTAAGAGCAACCGGCGGCGTCTATGGCTGCAAGCTATTAAACATGTTGACTACAACTGGACTGAGGACATGATCAAAAATGCTTGTGTTTGTATAGTGCCCATTTTAGATCAAGTATATGTTTTAATGTTATGACCAGGGCTTGAAATTAACACTAGCTCTCAGCCAAATTTTGTCTGTGGCTAAGAAGTCTTTTGACATTTTAGCATGTATCCAACCGAAGCTCAATCAGGTTTTGACTGCAAATAAATAATATTGCCACTGTGTGTAATTCATGAAAAAGTTAGTTTCATGCCCTGGTTATGGCTACGTTACAGGGGCAAGACAGGATTTCTGATATGGTGAGGCAAGTAATAAGTGAAAGGGGAGAAAATTCACGTTTGCATAACAGCTATATCATCGAGCTCTGAACCAAGCCTCATACATAGCAGTCTTGTGTTCTTGTCTTTGACTGGGGAGTATTTCTGATTTCAAGACAAGAATTTGACGTTCTGTACATGACCACAGATAACGTAGTCGTAAGCATGTAGTGACTTGTATTCTCGTAGTTTCTCGCTGGTGAACACGCTAGGTTTCTCCACCAAATACGTGTCTGGCTACTGAATATTGGGCCACTTGTTAATGTCTTCTACCCACACAGTAACAGCACACGGATCTGGAAGTCGGTAACCATTTGTCAAAGTCAGTTTGTTTAGGTAGCATTCGTGATCTTTGTTGATTAATTCCCTTCCTTAGCTATTACACAGATGCTATTGCCGTCTGCCAAACTGCGTGCGCATGCTTACATACGTCATTGCTTACAAACTGTAAAAAGGTCTATTAATTGGATTAAATTGGACATTTTACTTTTGTTGCTGCATCTTCAAGTCTCAGAAATACATTTCAAGATTTCCCTTCTCTATCAACGTTTAGAAAATGTTATAAATGTTATGCTTTCAGTTATTTAACTGAAAGTTATTTATTGAAGAGTTGTTGTCACCTTCTTTACAATGGGAGTATTGGATTTTGAAAGTCTATTTACTAATTTACTAATAATTCACGTCAATGATGTTTATAACCACTAATATTTGTCATCAGAATTTTGCTGATTTGGATTTTTGGCCCATTTGTTTACAGACTCTAATCATTCTAAACATAATGAATTCACAGCTCTAGGAATGCCATTATAAAGTTATTAAGAGTTAAATTAATGAGCTTAATAAACAAAATACTACTATAGTATTTGTAATGTAATATAATGTCAAATGTTTCCTGGAGGATTCTGTTCATAGGACTGGTTTCCCACAGATGTGGTTCTCACACATCCAAACTCACAGACGTACAGGCGGAAGCATGTGGAAGCATTTAGAGCTGGCAGCTTCAAATCACCGTGTCCCCCATCACCCCTAAACACCACCCTGAGAGGGCTTTGAACCCAGTTACAGAGGTCAGAGGTCAAATGAGAGGGGTGAGCACCAGGATGGAGTCCAGGCCTCCCAGAAACCAGCAACAGCCTGTCAGGAAACACAAGCAGCACACAACATTATCAATACATAGTTTTATTTTCATATATATTTTTCTTTAAATGTGACTTTATAAGAAAGTCTATCAGTGGTATTTTGGAATAAATAACTTTCTAAAAGTAATTTAATCTCAAATTATTTGCCATTTGATGAGTTGTGATGTAGGTTAAATAATAAAAGATGGATTCTCTTTTCTTTATCAGATTAAAGATACAAATCCCTGCTACTCTGGGAATAAATCATCAGGTCTAACTTCAAATCACTCTATTATGGAAAAAGGGATTTAAGTCATTATCTGCTCTGCTAAGATTTTGTGTCCCCAGGCGAAATCTCTCTGGCACACAGGAAGTGATGTGATTTAGTATGAGCAGTTACAGTGACGGCAGCTGGACAGATGAGAAAAGAGCGCCACCTACTGAAACCTCACAGAAAAAATGATGCAAGTTAATATTACTGCCATTTGGCTCTAGGGATGGCAATGTCGGTCCACCACTTTGGTCCAGACTAAAATATCTCAACAATTACTGAATATTCATGGTCTCAAGAGGACGAACCCTACTGACTTTAGTGATCCCCTGACTTTTCCTCTAGCATCACCACTTGTGGTTTTGAGTGAAACATCTCAACAACTATTGGATGGATTGACATGAAATTTGGTTCAGACATTCATGTTCCCCTCAGGATGAATTGTAATAACTTTGATGATCCTCTGACTTTTCATCTAGCGCCACCATCAGGTTAATGCTGGCAATGAAGTTGAGTCTAATCTGGTGACCCAGCTGTGCCGTTTTCCTGATTGTTGGCTGTCAGGTGCCTCAAAGTTCATTAACTCCTTATGTGCCAGCATCAAGCACATAGGAACAAAGCTGAGCTGTGCAGCCATTTTGGCGCAGTGGAGATGAAACTTCAGGTCATGACTGTAAAACTATAAAGAAAATTGCCTGACCATTGCACATGTTAAAAAAAGAACCAGAAGGAGTCGTGTCAGGATCGTTTGTGTCAGTCATGTGTGAGCAGTCGACTCAGAGTAATCAAGACACTTTTCTACATGCCCGCTTCTATAACTACGTGTCAAAACAACACGCTAATTGTCAGAACAAAATCAGGTCAGGTATTTCATGAACATGTTTTTTATTGACTAACTACACAAACCTCATTTCTTTCTGTCCCTGGCCTCATTATGAGAGTTCAAAAGTCAAACATTCTTAACCTTTTGTCTCTCTGTCTCATAACATCTATCATTCAAAATCCTCTTCTCTATTTCTCAACTGGACCTTGTTTGTCTTTGTCTTTCTCTCTGGTAACAGTACTTCTCTCCCTCTTTCCTGTCTGTCACATTATAGGAACCTGATCTGACGTCCTGCATTCCTGCAAACAAAAAGGCAACAGGTGTTACCAAAGGGAGCACGCAGAAGGAGGCAAAGAAAACCAAGCATCAAGAGTCTCAAAACGCTTCGACTACCTAAATCTAATATATGATAATTAATCTGACAATAACTCAGAGGCCCGTATCACCTTGCCAAATCATGTCCATTAAAAACTTCATGCCTTTCCCGAGCAATGCCCAAGTTACTCTGAATAATTCATCACTGTCCACAGTTTTCATGAGGACTATTTGTTTGGTAGAAATCTGCTCTAATAAGACCTACTGACAGTGATGTCTGTGGAGTCTTCTGTCATATTGAGCTGACAGCACAAGTCTCACAGGTGGAAATCTCAAAATGTCAGTACATAAAACAAAAAAAGATTACCATGGTTTGACACCACGTGGGGTAAATATAGTGGTGTAAATCCTGGAATGCACTCAACAAACAAACACTGGTGCTCTTGAAGAAAGAGTTGAAATCTTAAAAAAAAAAATGCAGAGAAGCCTTTATGTGCCTCCAAAGTCATTCAGTGCATTTAAAAACGCTTAAAGGTACTATATGGAGTTTTCAGAAAGTCCTTGTTATTAATGACACCTAGTGGCCGTTAAGTGAACTGCAGTCAGCATCCTGGTTTCTCTGAGAAACCTGGTAACTTAAATGTATGTAAACGCGCTGATTGAAACAAGAACATTTCTTGATTGTGTACAATAAGAGGCACTTTATCAACTGCAACACCACCTTTGAGGTATATCGTCTTGTTGTTTTACACACACAGATGCCTAAAGAACAGACTGAACACAAATGTGTGATTAAAAAAAAGCAAAACGTGGATTACTGGAGGCACACAACAGCAATGATTGTTTACCAAGAATTGTGTCAAACCACCTATTAGAGGTGGGGACTCCTGCAGAGAGACACCTTTTTTGGATTTTCAAATGTAGTATATCAAGGCCTGATTGAAGAAATTGACCTTTCTTGTGAAACATTTATTTTGATATAGAAAAATCTTGGTATTGTTTTCTGTTAGTTTCTCTGAATGATACTCATTATCTCCCACCTGTTGTCCCAATTAGCCAATCAGGACACGCCCCTGAATCAATGCCTAAAAAGGTCGGACTCAAGCCTTGTTTCCTCATTTGAACCCTTAAGACCTGCTGAGGTTGAAACCGGTCACTTTTTAAACTGTTTCAGGCACATGTAACTAATAAAAACAAACCTCTACATACTCCATGAGTGGCTGCCTCACATTTGCTCTTCTGCACGTTTGAAAAAAGTGTTTTTGTGATGAAGGTGAACATTGTTTAAGGTTGTTGAAACAGATACAGCAGAAAGCAAAGCAAAGCAGGTGAGTCGGCCAGTCCTGATATGACCTGAAGGTTTAACAATGTATGAAGACAAGTGTGAACTCATGTGTGTTTGTATAACTACAAATCTAGTCTATTTTCTGTTTGCATAATATAAAACAGACCTTTTTGATTGACTGTTTTGTAACCTCTGACACACTGAAATGCACAAATAGTCACATGTTTCTTTTATTTTTATCTTCTGTTTGTCGAGTGTCTTGTGAACACTGTGATTGTGAAATGTGTCTTGAGTAAACTTGGCTGTTTATACATGGCAACAGCAGGGCAGAGAAATGGTTCACAATATGCCCACAGATATTTACCCGACGTACTGACTGTCATTCCTCTCCTGTGTCGACACCGAGAAACATTTAGCAAAACGTTTTGGTGCACATTGTTCCATCCACGGGAAGTTTGATCGGGTGGCAATCAACAAGATAGATTTATAGTTAGGGGAATATAAACAGATCCTGTACATGACACAGACTTTCAGTGACTAAGTGAGAAAATTAAACGTGTACAATGTTTTGTTGTTTAGCTGACAGAACATGAGAGTGACAGATGAACCACTCGACACTCCTCTGGGTTGAGGTCAACTTTAAGGGAGCTTTAACATGGTCACAGCCCAGACTCATCGAGCTGAACAAAGAGGGAGACCACACAGCATTTAAAGTAATTTAAACAATATTTTATTTGAAACTAAGACAAAAGCAACATAATAAATTAATCTGTAGTCTGTAAGTCAGTGGTGGGTGCAATTTTGAATGTATGTGGTGTATGTATAGGCAACACAAAAAGGTGGATGATGGTCCTGAGACAGAATGAGGAGCCAGCCTGAATTACCTACCAGTAACTATTTAGCTGCGGCTATAATGTTTTTTTCCGCCTCGCCGTTGCTATGGAGAGGAAGGTGTGAATCAGAGCTGTAGTGAATTCAAAACGCTTCATTACAGCTGCTGAATTCATCCAAAACTGACCCAGAATCAGAAAGTGAATTCATTAAAGCTGCAGATATAATATCATATATATATATATATATATATATAATCAGTTTTCCCAACAGATTCCTCTTTCGCTTGAACCCACAATTAGTATTATGTTTTTTGCCAATAAGCACTTTGGGAGTTGTAGTTGACTTCTCTCCTTCAGTTTTTATGTTCACAGGCGTAGCTTTGACTTTTTATCAAAGATATTTTCTAACACTGTTGTTCAAGTCATTCAACTGTCAATCACCTGACATTGTCTATAGGGGACTGGAATAGCCC
This sequence comes from Macquaria ambigua, assembly GCA_008360985.2. NCBI lineage: Eukaryota > Metazoa > Chordata > Actinopteri > Centrarchiformes > Percichthyidae > Macquaria > Macquaria ambigua. The sequence continues at coordinate 66,424 of VMKM01002118.1, read as the reverse complement.
CTCCCACTTTTCAACTCCACAGGAAATGAAAAAAAGCTGTCAGAATGTTGCTGTTCTATGTGAGTTTTCATCTTCAAAGGCAACAGAATGGAACCAACTATGACGCTGAATGATGCTTTGATGCAGGATTCTAGAACTCTGCCTGAACACCAGTATAAGTGAACCTCTGAACCCCAACAGAGTACATTAACTCCTATCTACACACAAGTGTCGTTTACCAGTCAAGTAGGATCTACTACAGAGACAACTATAGTCTACTACAGAGAACTACAGACTACTACAGACAACTACAGTCTTCTACAGACAACTACAGTCTACTACAGGCAGTGCCATGGATCGAAGAAACAACCCAAGAAACCATCCAGCACCTCGCCCGGACGTCCACCGTGTGCTATATGATCTTGATAACGCTCACCAGGAGAACTATCACCTGAAAAGGCAGATAGACCGCTTGTTGCAGCATAATGATAAATTACTGGCTGAAAGGTCAAAGTTTAGCCACAGGGCCCACAACGATAAACAGCAAATAAACAGGTTGGAGGGGCTTTTGGAGACCAGGGAAAAGCAGTACAAAGAGGAATGCAAAAAGAGCCACGAGACCATCTCAATGCATGAGTCACGGATCGCCCTCCTCAAGAAAAGTCTCCAACTGCAGGATGAACAGGTGAATCTCACACAGCACCAGATCCAGCAGGAGTACGGCCCCCTGGCAGCAAGACTGGCGTCCAATACAACGTTAGAGAGCCAGAATAGCATTAAGCAGCAGATCCAGCAGAGGGACAATGAAATCCTGGATCTCAGGAAAGAGAATGAAGGTCACTCTCAGAGGCTCACAGAGGCCACAAACCACATGTGGAACCAAGGATGTGAATTTCTCAAGAGCGACAAATCTTGGCAGACAAAATACAACGCTCTGGAGGAGAAGCTCAGGAAGGAGCTGGCCGAGACAGAACAGACCTGGGAAACCAGAGTGAAAGAGCTCGAGGATGAGAACAAAGACCTGGTCCAGAAAGAACAGACCTGGGAAACCAGAGTGAAAGAGCTGGAGGATGAGAACAAAGACCTGGTCCAGAAAGAACAGACCTGGGAAACCAGAGTGAAAGAGCTGGAGGATGAGAACAAAGACCTGGTCCAGAAAGAACAGACCTGGGAAACCAGAGTGAAACAGCTGGAGGAAGAGAACAAAGACCTGGTCCAGAAAGAACAGACCTGGGAAACCAGAGTGAAACAGCTGGAGGATGAGAACAAAGACCTGGTCCAGAAAGAACAGACCTCGGAAACCAGAGTGAAACAGCTGGAGGATGAGAACAAAGACCTGGTCCAGAAAGGACAGACCTTGGAAACCAGAGTGAAACACCTGGAGGAAGAGAACAAAGAACTGGAGGAGCTCTGTCTGAAATTGAAGAAGAAGAGGAGAGGTTTCTGGTCTCGCAAGAAGTGCGTGAAGACTGGACAGACAAAGGTGGAGAAAAAGATAAGTAAAAAAGAAAAGGTGGAGATGAAAAAGAAAGAAAAAGAAGAGAAGATGGAGATGAAAAAGAAAGAAAAAGAAGAGAAGATGGAGATGAAAAAGAAAGAAAAAGAAGAGAAGATGGAGATGAAAAAGAAAGAAAAAGAGGAGAAGAAGAAAAACGAAAATGAGGTGAAGACGGAGATGAAGAAGAAGATGAAGGGTTTATTTAGCTGGATCTACAAGAAGAAGCGATGTTTACATAGACAGCGACAGTGAGGTGGAGGAGGCTGCTGGATGTTCGGCTCAGGCTGAACATCAGTAACTCCCTCTTCCTCCCCTCTTCCCCTCTCCACCCTCCCTCCTTCCTCTGTCTCCCTCACCCAACCCTCCCTCTTTCCACCCTCTACCCTCCTTCATCTCCATCACCCCCTCTTTCCATCTTCCCTCCATTCCCCCCTCCACCCTCCTTCATCTCCATCACCCCCTCTGTCTTTCCACCTTCCATCCTCCTCCACCTGCCTCACCCTCTCTCCTTTCCACCCTCCACCCTTCCTCCCTCACCCTCACCTCTCCACCCCTCCTGCATCTCCCTCTTTCCACCCTCTCTCCATTCTACCTCCACCCCTCCTCCATCTCCCTCACCCCCTCTTTCCATCCTCCCTCTTTTCCCCCCTCCACCCTTCCAAATTGTCCCCAAATACATTCAAAATAATTCAAATAAAATCAAATAAACAATCAAATAAAATTCTAATCATATTTCTGCTGGTTTCTGCCTCTCTGAATAAGGATATACAGTATAAATACAATTGCATGACATTATGGTTGCTATAAAGTATAAGTACTGCTGTCTGTCATCAAATACTGCTTTCTGAAGTTATCATTTAACAACACTGAAGTCCTGTTTGGACAGAATCAATGTTACGTGATGAAAGACGTCGTTCCAAATTGTAAGTTACAGGAACTGGTTCTGTAACAGACAATAATGTTCTGCAGGAAAACCATGTGACCTTCATCACCGATGGGTTTAAGATATTAGTGTTACAGGCCCAGCTTGTCCAGGTGCAAGACATCAGGTTAGATGGCTCCGCCCATCTCTGCCTGCAGGCTACCTGCAGGGGGAAAAAACACAAGACAGCAGGAGGAGCACTGACAGTCAGAGGTCGTCACATAATCAAAAGAAAAAAGGTTATTTAGGACTTTTGTTACCAGTGGTACTCAGATCCTTTACCGTAGTAAAAGTAACAACACCACAGTGTAAAAATACTGTTACAAGTCCTGCATTCAAAATTCTACTTGGGTAAAAATACACAAGTATTACCAGCAACATGTACATAAAGTATCAAAAGTAAAAGTACTCATTATGCAAAATGGCCCCTTTAAGAGAGTTAAATTATGGAGCTTTCAAACCACACGTTGCATCTCCTGATCAGTAAAACTGTGTCCTCGACTGCCCAACAACATCTAATAATAATAAGTTGATTTAGCTACTTGACCTGTTGCACTAACATGCAGCATGTAGCCTTCAGTAACGTTATGTCTGCATGTAATGTTAGCTTAGCATTCATGTGGAGTGGTGTGGCGTCACCTGATGAGTCCAGTGTTCCTCTCTGTTAGCTCTGTTTTCGGTCTCCTGAGGGAAATATCTGTCTCTTTAGCTTCTAAATGTTCCACTATGTTCACAGCTGGTTGCTAACTGTGTGTGAACCAAAACAGTTGCGGTCCATAAAACCAAAACAAAGAGCTGAAAGACACTATGAAGCTCAGTAGAGCTGAGGGGAGCTGCAGAGTCTGGTTCATCACTATGAGAGACACCTTTCACATATGATCCATTGTTGAAATTGTAGAAATATTGATTGTAGCCAGTTAAAGAAAATATCTAACCTACCTGCACCTCTTCCCTCTAGGTCAAGCTGCCCAGCAAAAGCTACAAGTAGCAGCAGTAGTTAGAAAAACTACTAAAAAGTGATTTTAAAATGAATGACATTTCTTCCTTTGACCTGGGATGCAGCATGTTTGTTGACAAACCCGCCAGCCCCGCCTAATCAATTTACCTATTGAGATCTAATCACAATATAGGCACAGTCAAGATGACGAGAACACTTATTAATACCAGGTGTAAATGCAGAGGCCCATGGAGCAGATGTCATTATTCAGGTGATGTTTCCAGATACAGATCACAGGTTAAAACCCGGTATAAATGGGGCCCATAACTGAAAACTAGCAAGTTTAGAGCTGTGGGGTTTTGGGTTTTTTTGTCGAACTATTTGTGGTATCACATTATGATAAATGAGACGCACCAGGAGCTGCAGGATGTTTCCAGAGAGCTGCTGAGTGTGTGAAGTACCTCAGAGACACTGGTGGTTTCTCTGAGGTTTCACGCTTCTTCTGAGAAGAAGGAAGTCCTGGCTTTTTCTCAGTTAGAGGATGTTTGCACCGTGGTGGGCTTGTTGATTGTGGATTTCCCCTTCATCTTCACACTCTTGTTCATCAGAAAAACATCAGATTATCTGCATTTACAGTCCGGTATTTTCCTCTCTAGCATCTCTTGTGACAGGAAAATAGCTGACTGTAAGTGTAACATTTATTTAGCTGACGCTTTTATCCACAGCAGCTTACAATAAGTGCATTCACTCCATGTGGTTATCAAGAATCATGCAAGTATCAACTTCATCAAATATGCTGAACTGCTTCAAGAGCTACATTTGGAAACAATAAGAGATGGAGAAAGAGGTTTTGACATTTTGACAAGTTGTGACATCTCTGTGGGCTCAGATTTGTGCGATTTTTATTCAAATTGACGCAATCGAGTTAAAGTACCTTAATTGCCTCCATGAGCTGCTTCACACTGACCTTCTGACTTTTCATCTAGCGCCACCATCAGGTCAAAATGTTAATTTTTGGTTTATGACCAAAACAGCTGTACTTTGTGTTTACTGCTAATTAGCAAATGTTAGTATGCTCACACGCTAAACTAAGATGGTGAACCTGGTAAATGTTATACCTGATGAACATCAGCATGTTAGCATTGTCTATGTGAACATGTTAGCATGCTGACGTTAGCATTTAGCTCAAAGCACTGCTGTACCTGAGTACAGCCTGACAGAGCTGCTAGCATGGCTGTACACTCTTAAATAAAGTAATCAATAACAAACGTGTAAGCAGATCTGTAGCTGCAGGTTAATGAAAATAGGATGTTGACATGTTAAAGTGCAGTTTTTATGATTATAGGGTAACTTTGTCATAAACTGATGCAAAACATTTCTTTGTATTGTTTCATGGTAGGAACCAACTTTTTTAGGGAAACTGTTTGGGTTTATTTTTGGTAATGTCCATAAAACTTGCATGAAACCACATCTCTACAGCTAAAATGATTTCTCTTCCTTCCCACTCAGTTAATATTTGAGAAGATGATGAAAAATGCCCCAAATGTAACTGCTGAACAGTAGTACAGCAGAGCGTCCTCTGCTTGGAGAAAGCTCTACTCTTCTTGTGGTTGTTGTTTATGGAGTTTGTTTTCTGGGAGCCATTTGTTTGTGGTCATTGTTAAATGTGGGTCACCAGGCCGCAACCACAGCAGCTTCCTGCCATGATCTTTGTTCCCGAAGCTTAGCGTCCGACTCACACCGCAAATTAACTTCATTTCCAGAGGGAGCTTCTTGTTCCCACAGTCTGATCTACTGCATTCAATTTAAACTTTCCAAAAGCACAGTCGATGTTTACCGCCTCTAACTTCTTACCCACAGCTACAGGAGAGGTTGCTGCTGTTCATCCCAAGTAGACCATCCTGCACCCAGTTTGCAGTGTTTCTTGTTTTATTGGTTTCCCTGGTTACAGTGTCACTTGGTCAGTTGGTCGTCCACTTTGCTCCAGACTGAAATATCTCATCAACTATTGGATGGCCCATCAGGATGAATTGTAATAACTTTGGTGATCCTCCGACTTTTCATCTAGCGCCATCATCAGGTCAACATGTTAATTTGTCCAATACTTTGATTTATGACCAAATACCTGCAGAATTAATGACATTCCCTAATTAGCAAATGTTAGCATGATAACACACTAAACTAAGATGGTGAACATAAACGTTATACCTTCTAAACATCAGCATGTTAGCATTGTCATTGTGAGCATGTTAGCATGTAGCTCAAAGCACCACTGTGCCGAAGTATATCCTCACAGAGCTGCTAACATGGCTGTTGACTGGTTGATTGCTTGATGTCAGCGTTTTCTGCAGTTTCAAGGCTGGCTCATTAGAGTTCAAAGGTTGCTCTTCTCTCTCTGAGAGAAAGACCACAAATCACCTGTGGAGGGTTTCCTGTTGTAAAAGTGTAAATACTGAAATTAACAACAGGTTGACTGAAAGAGATTTTTTGATTTTACACATTTAGGCCCACTTTACTTATATTTTCTGAAATGTACCATACCATGATAAATCTGTAAGAATAGTGTCAGTTCAGTCAGACAACTCACGTTTGAATTGTTTATTAGAGCAGCAGAACAGAGTTAGAGTTTGGCGTCTAGGCTCCGACCTCGTCACTCCCTGCAGATATGTTTACATAGAGATTTTGGGGAGTGATGAGCAAATATCTTGAACCCCCCAGCCGGAGCCTGCAGGTGGATGCTGGGGTGGTGGTGGGGCTGAAAGAACAAGCAGCAGGACTGATTTTTGGATGATACCATCAACCTGCAGTAATTGATTTCTTGGCCACTTTAGGGCAGCGGAAACAAGTTGTGAACATCATCACTTTTTAAATTGATATGTTGAACTTGTTAGCAAACAGTTGCTTATTTCCACCTCCAGCAGTCACAGAGAAACATGATCCTTCATGTGGAGTCGTGTTTCTGTCACCTGATGGATCTAAGTCCAGTATTCCCTCTCTGTTAGCTGTTAGCTGTTTTTGGGCTCCACCAACTCCTGAGGGAAATATCTGGCTCTTTAGCTGCTAAATGCTCCACTATGTTCACCAGCTGGTCTCTAACTGTGTCTGTCTGCTGTTGGCTGCTGGGCAGGTAGTGGACAGGTGGCTTTTTACAGCTTCTTCTCTGAGAGTGATGAGACTGAAGCAAAACAGTCAAATTTATGGGCCGAAAAAAACAAAACACTGAGCTGATAGACGGCAAAATGCTGCGTAGAACTGAGGGGAGCTGCAGAGTTGATAGTAATGCTCCTCTTTCACATTAGTCATTGATCCTTTATTATATGAATATTGATTATAGTCATTTTAAGCTTCTGAGACACTTAACTGTAATAGAAAATAAACTAAATGCAAAAGGCAGCAACACGTGCAGCCTGTGATTACTGTCACATTTGACTGTGAGGTTTTGGGCATTTTTTAAACACATTGTGTGAATTAGGTTTCACTCTTGGAGCTTTTCAGCATGTGGCCGCTGATCAGAAACAGACTCACAACACATTTTGAATTATGAGCTCAAGCTTTAAAAATGCTGCCCTGAGATACATCATCATGTCCAACAGAGTGATGGTGACATTATACAACAAGACCACCAGCACATATTCAGTTTAGGCGTCAGACATTTGAGATCATGTGGAGATACTACTGTCACTGTACTGTACCTAAGTACAGATTTGAGGTACTTGTACTTTACTTGAGTATTTCCATTTTCTGATACTTTATACTTCCAATCCACTACATTTATGTGATGTATTATTACAGGTTAAGATAAGATGTTATTGATCCACAAGTGACCCAGCAGCAGTATATAAAGTAGTTAATGTGAGCTCCACCTTTACTTGCTGCAACATTAAAGGTTGGGTAGGCAGTTTTCTTTTGGTGTCATTGGCCCCCCCTCCTGCCTCTGTTTTCAGGCTTCAGAAAATCTATCCTGTGACGGGAGACTTTAGCCAATCACAGGTTATTTCAGAGAGACAGTGCGTTCGTATTTGCTAAGCTACAAGAGCAGATGTGTGTACACGTCCCTTCAGACGCTGAAAACCTGATTGAATGATGGAAAATCCTGAAACTTGTGATAAATGTCCAGCACCTCCTTTGCGTGCAGCGGTGTATAGAACAAAACAACACGTCCCGGCTCCACACGGAGCTTCAGCTCATTATGTTCGATGCCATGGCGCTCGTAACGACGAGTGACAAAGAGGCCTGATGACAAACAGTGGGGATAACTGTTGACGGGGGACAGTGGTGTGTGTGTGGTGTACTAGCCTCTCTTCCCGCTGCTGGACGGCGTTGCAGCTGCCTCTGAAGCCTGGGGCGCTCTGCGGCCGCGAAGCGCTGGAGGGGCGTCTTTGAGAAAACAGGTCGCGGCGGGAGGGACTGCGGTCTCGGTGAGGCTCACGCCGTGGAGAGCGAGCCCTACGAGGGATACGGTTTCACTGGGGAACCGACTCCTTCTGCTGCCGGTCCAAGTTGTGGGTTTGGTGGGAGGGGCTTAGCGGAGTGATACGAGGCAGCAGAGAGAGGAGGAAGGTTTTGCACAGGTTGCAGCTTTAAAGTGACGAACAAATTAAAGCATTAATAATTATAATCTAATAATATACATTATTCTGGGCCGTTCTGCATAATGAGTACTTTTTCTTTTGTACCTAAGCTAAATTTTGAATACAGGATTTTTACTTGTAGCAAAGTATTTCTGCACTGTGGTGTTACTACTTTTACTTAAATAAATGATCTCGAGAGAGATCTAGTTTACTTATTTTAATGCTTTTAACTAACTTCCTTAAGCTGTTCAATTAATAAAGAAGTGACAACGCTGAAACCAGACAATAAAGAAAGAGACAAACTGTGAATGTGACCGAGAGAGAGAAATCACAGTAAACAAACATCCTCAGAGTGAGAACAGCTGTGTTTTTGGACTCCATGTTTCTTTTATGCAGCTCCGTTGGTCCAGAACAGGCTTGATTGCTTTAGTCCTTTTCACTGTGTGTTGTTTGGCTCGTGACGGACGGATCTTTTGAACCCCCGGGCACTGAGGAAAAGAGACACACCCTTCTGAATCATTCCAGGTCATGCAATAAGTCAGCTGTCAATCCCCACAGAGAAAACACTGTGCTGTGATGCGTACAGGAAAACAAGAGCTCATGCTGCCTCCTGGTGGCCATTTGTAACTGTTGCAGACCAGAGCTCGTATTATAAAGATATACTTCTAAAAGTGAAAGTAAAAATCCTTCACTTTTACTCACAAACGTAAGAATAAAATCTATTTATCAAATTTCTTTGACTGAAGAATACTTTTAAATTTACTTAATGTTACTTTAAGATTCTATTATTTCCTTCCAATTTATATATTTACTGTAAATATTTGTGTGTTGTCACTTTCACATGTTATGTTCTACTGGAGATATTATTAATAATTATTATATTATTGTAGGTTTTTGCAGCTGTATGGCAGATGTCAGGTAATGTTAAAAATTAATGTTTAAATTTAAGGTTTTTGCCTTCAGAAGTTGTGAATCTAAAGTTGATCCTTATACTCTAGTTAACCCTGTGGTGACCGACAGAAACCTTTAACACGTCTGGTTAGAGCTACAGTACAACAGAAAAACAGAATTTATATTTTCTCATTAAAACAACATCGACCTTTGATGTGGTCGGTTTAAGCAAACCTGAAAGGAAGCATTTCCTTACCGAAAAATGCACTTGTGTCTGAGTTAACGTCTCGAAGTTTCCCCGCAAAGACTCAGACAGAAAAGCACCTAAAAGTCCAGTTTTAATTTAAAGAAGCTCACGATGCTGCTCTCGAGATTTCAGCTGAATGTGTGCAAGGTTTCATTTTCATGGAATTACAGTTTGATAGTCACACGGAGTCAAATTTATTTTGTGTTTCGAACAACAGCAGAGTTTTGTTTTAAAGGAGCAGCATGTGAGTAACACAGGGCCTGCAGGGACGCTGACATCAAGCCCTTATCAAACCTGTGAAAAAGACTAAAGAAAGCTTTAAAGACACAACTGTGGAGTAAAAAAAAGTTCTTCTTGAAGTGTAAGAGGAACCTTTAAGAGATTATGAGAGATTCTCTGAATAGCCAATCAGAGACAAGGAGTTACCCCGTGTCTGCTATGTTGTTCTTTCTTTTAAAAAATGTAAAAATCTGAAAAAATCAAAATGAAATGGAAAAAAAACTGTGTTATATTTTTATAATATATCAATAGGGATGAAATAATAAGATACTGGCTGAGAGGGACACAAAGTACATTAGAGAAATGATATTATAATAATAATAATCATATAAGGTGTATGGAAACTGAATGCAAACATGAATTCCAGCTTGTTTTCACACCTGATAAATAAAAAATGTGATGCATCCTGTCAAACGCAAACAGGATATTCTGGGTTTTACATAACTTCTTATAATTATTGATCATGACCAATGAGATTCTGTACAATCACTCCAGAACATGTCTCAGGCCCGTCTAGAGTAGTTTGAACTAAATTGATGAATAGCTTTTTATTCTTTATTCTTCTTGAGTGAAGGATTTTTACTGAAGTCCAGAACTTCAGCTTTTAGTGGTTTGATAAAGTTACAACTTTCTATTTATGCTTCTTGACTTGCAGTACTTGCTTTATCTTTCTTTATATTCTCTTCTTACTATGTTTGTTGTTACGCACCAAAATACCAAAGCAAATTCCTTGTCTGTGAAAACCTACTTGTCGATAAACCTGATTCTGAATGTCATGAAAAGAACCTGTAACTGCTTTATGTTTCACTACACGTGTAGTCTCAGGTGCTGCTTTCAGTTTTTAATAATACTTATCAGAACAGGTTGACCCAGAACACGCACACGCACACGCACCTTTAACTGGCAGCTGAGGCTGAATGCCTCCTGTCAGTAGACTCTGATCTCTATCTCACACCTCACTGATGGGAAGAAGAAGAGTGTAGACTCACCACAGACTGCGTTTCTGTCATGTACAAGTGTGAAACCACAGAGGAAATCACCGGCCTCCCACTGAACTTAAGTAACTTCACCAGTGCTCGAAAGTAACCAAGTACATTTACTCCTTAGACATACTTGTACTTTGAGTATTTCCATTTTATGCTACTTTATTTTACATTTCAGGAGGGAAATATTGTACCTTTTACTGCACCACTATCTGTCATCTGTAGTTACTGGCTACTTTACAGTTTAAGATTTTACATTAAAAAACATATGAGAAGCTTATTCAATACAACTTATTGTTAAAGATTAAACGACTCTTTATGGCCCAGGGCCCCTTGTGACATTTCAGATGTAATTATCCAATAATAATTACAATTAAAAGTGTTGAACCTCTCCAGTCCCATGACAAGTGGGCAAACTCCATCTGCTGAGGAAGATCATGTGATATGATCAAAAGCTCTGGAAGAGCTACTGAAAGGACGTTGTGGTGAGATTGTCTTTGTCAAATGTCTGTTTCCATGTCAAGAATTAACTGTCAATCTCAGCATTTTATTGCTTGAAAAATGCTTTTTTAATTTTTTATTACTGCAGCCACATTTTCACCGTTTCATTCTTTCAGCACTCGTTTTAACTCCCGCTGTGACTCAGAGAAAAGAGGTGATGGGATTGTTGCCATAGAAACTATAAGTGAGACAGCAGAATATAAGCTGTTGTTACTGAACTGGACTGAAGACACAATGACACGTTTTTCCAACAAACAGTTTGCTTCTTTATTGAAGTGAAATGAAAATCCACACAGGCGACTTTCAGGCTCACAACACCACAAACACTTGGCATCACAAGTTCTCTCCTTCTGCGAGACCCTGCACCAAGAGCTTTGGCAACTTCATCTGTAAACTGAAACTTAAAATTTGAAAACAAAAGTCCATGAAGCACAAAACAAGGAGGGGTGAAAGTAAAGCTAATGAGAAATAGTTGGTGGTAATTTGTTGTAAAATGAGGGGAGAAAGCTCAAACGGGGGGCGGGGGATGGAAACATTTCAACCCGGGTTAAAATCAGTTAACGTTGTATATTTAAATGACAACTTTCATGCCTGATCCATTCTTCTACCCACTACTGACATTCCTTCGAGGCCACCTTTTCCCTCAACAACAGAAAAAAAACCTCTTTACCTTATTATTTCATTATGATATTATAATTATATTTTTTTACTTTTTTTAAGTGTACATCATCTCGGCCATGTGTGACATCTTCTTGGGGATGTAGAGATAATACTCCATGTAGCCAGAAAGGTCCTCTATTGTGATGTCGTCCACGTAGGCCCGTGCCTGCTCCGAACAGGAGCGAGGGGAGCCCGACGAAGACGACGAAGGTGATGATGCTGTGGCAGCGTTACTGTTGGTGCTGAGTGTTCTGGGGGAGCCCTCGTGGCTCGGCAGGCTCCTCTCGCACTCCGAGATGACGCTGCGGAGCCCCGTGAAGGAGTACACCTCCACGCCATGCCAGCCCTGATGACTGGACTGGCACTGGCACTGAGGTTCAGCCCCCTGCCTGCTCTCTTCCTGGGTATCTGAACTCTTCCTCCAGCCACAGGAGCAGGGAGCGTGGGGGCCTTCTGCAGAGCCGCTACTGTGGAGCTCGGATAAAGCTCGGAAGTCAGCGGCTTCTGCGGGTCTGGATATCCGAGGTGCTCCTGCTCCAGACTCTGCTCCGTCACAGGCACTTTTCTCTGGGCCACTCTCCTCGCTCGACTGGGCATCTCCAGAGCTTCCTCCACCCTGCTGGGATGATGTGGTAACAGTAGTGATAACAGCGGGGATCTCTTGTAAGGATGGCGAGGAACCCACAGCTCCAATATGTGTCTCATACCCAGCACAAGATCCAAAAACCAGAGGGGAGATGTGGCCGGGAGCGCCTGAAGAAGAGAGCTCTTTCTGGGCCGGGACAGCTACAGAGGAGGCTGTTCTTCCATCGACTGCAGGACGAGGCTCCACGGGCTCCGGCACGGCCAGGCGCTGGTGCTTCAGGCAGCCACTAGGGGTCGACAGTGCAGAAGCTGCAGCGGTGCTGCAGTAGGTGAACTTTGGCGGGTGGAGGATGGGGGACTTGGACCTCCGACGCCGCTGGGTTCTGGATGCTCCTCTAGAAGTTTTCCTCATACAGCTAAAGATGGAGGGAAAGGAGAAAGAGGAGGGCGAGAAGAGGAAGAAGGGGGAGAAACAATGATGTAGTAATTATAATCTTGAATTGTTTTTAAAAATAATTCTCTGGAGCTAATTTGACTACATCTACATTAAGCGTCTATGGGCGCCCACACTAAAGTTTCCAGGTCATTTTCTTAAAGACGTCTGTCCACAGTGAGACAACAGAACAACATAAAAACAGCTAAATCTCTTCTACTGGCAAACAACAAAATTGTATCACAGCCGACAGCTGGTGAGCAGTGGGAGACAAAATGAGATCGGCTGTGTCGATATTTAAAATGAATGATCACAGAGAAAGCTAGAGGCAACAGAAAGTTGTCCAAACTTTACTGTCATACAGTCGACGGTGGCTGAACAGCTACAGACACGAGTGTCAGCCCGTTATACCTCCGTTCAGTCTCCTCCTGCTCTCCGTGATCAGTCTCTGTGTTTTAATGCAGATGAATTCACAATATAGATGTTCTCATTTACATATTCTTCAGTTTCTGTTGTCAGACAGCTGAACGAGTTATCTGGATGTTCTCTAAGACTCTAAAGCTGGAACTGAGCTTCTGCACAGAGGCAAACGTCCCGTACGGTACATTCGAGTTTCTTTTATTCTTTTATGCAGTACGTTTGTTTTGGTCTCTGCGACCCCGCCCCCCCGGCAGGAACTGAATCGACCAATCCATTTGCTTGAAGCGCAGGTCCGCACAACACGTTCTTTAGATTTGGACAGTGTCCTTCTCTGGACGATGTTTATGCTGCGTTCACGTCATGTGTGATGGATGGTGGAGATGGGAAAGACTCCCTTGTTAACGACTTGTGAGCGTTCACATCAAGACGGTTGTATGATTACAGAGTTGGTTGTGTGAAGATTAAAATACTGACAATATAACACCATTTCCATTACATTTGGGTTTGATTAGAATGACCGATGATCTTTGGCTGATGTGACGCGTTCGTATTTGTTTGGTTTTCAGGCACTTTTGTATTATTAAGTGCCAAGTCGGATATATTGGAGCTTCCAGAAAAATCAGTTTCCCAGGCTCCACAGGCTCGGGCACAGCCAGGCACTGGATGTTGACGTGAACACTATTTACAAGTCAGAAACTCAAACTAATACAATAACTGTAATATGACATGAATGTGGCATTACATGTATCTTCGGAGAAGTTTAATTCCAGCTTCAGAGTCAGATTCTGCCTTCTCATGAACAGGTCATAGGTCAGTTGTTACACCAGATAAGAGCCTTTACAACATATTCATGGTACATAGCCATGAGTTATGATTTCCTAATGACATGTTGCCATATTTATCCGCAGGCTGCTTAAATTGCACATAAAGTGGTCTTTTTTGTGTATTTTTTTTATGTAGAACTTAGAAATAAGAACGACTGATGTTGGAACATAAAGTGTGCAGTATGTTGTGGAGCATTTTTAACACAAGCCGTGTCTAAACTGTATTATGAGTCAAAGTATAAAATCTGTTTGGTTTCCCCACTGTCAGACAAGGACAGTGGGACTTTATCATCCCCTAAACCTTCACCAGCCAGCTCATAATGTCACAGAACACAAAGAGGGTTTCAGTACTGTCACAAATATCTTCTGCTGACACAGAAAAGACCTGCCTGGTCCTGCTGGGCCAAACTAGTTTAAGCTTTGAGATCAGCCAGTCCGCACGTTAAGAAAGGCCAAGCGGAGAGTTTGAATACTTCCGCTCAAGAGCTGTTTTTAGTTGGAAAAATAATTGAAGGCATGCGACTCTGACTGAGATCTTAACTACATCAAAATGATATGTCACAATTTCCGTCAAAACAGCACAATTAAAATGAACTCAGTGACGTAAGAGAAAGTTGAACACTGCACACTGCTTCACAGCCTGAAAATGAAACCTTCTGTTCACAAGACGACCCGTCTACCGACCGAGCAGCGACCACCTCAACCTACCCGTGCCAGTTGTCCTTCGGGCAGCCGAGTTTAGGCTTCGCTCCGCTGGTGTCGAGACAAGCGCGTGATGCTGCTCTGGGAGCCAACGCCTCCGAAACACTCACAGCTCCGGGTAAACTGGAGAGAAGAGAGAAGAAACATACAAACCTTTAGGAACTTTATCGCAGCAAGAGTTTCATCTCTCAACATCGATAGAGGATTTAATGGAGATTTATTTAAGTAAAATTGATTACATAGGGCAGAGGCTTTTACTGTTGGAGCAGCTGATAACAGCACAGAACAGAAAAGACATCAGATGTCTGTTAAAACTGAACTAAATGTTGTTTAGTTTAAGTTTTGCACATTATAGCCTTTATTTTCATGGAATTGGATGACTATATTTTCAGCATAAAACCAGCTCTACAGGATCTCTTGGGCAGATGTGTTGGCAGAAGCATTTCAAAAAGCGTAATCCCTCACATACATTACTGTGTTATACGCAGGTTTACAAGTGAGGTGCCATCGCAGTGACTGCTGCCTACAACCCGGATTAGTTTATAATGACACATTAAAACTAATTGTGATAACAGAAACATTACAACATTGCACAATAAAGAGCAGGTCACTAGTCCAGTCTTGCTTTTTACTGAGGAGAATAAAATCCCTTCCTAATATGAGTTCATAAATTAAGTGGGGGAGTAATGTTGTCAGAGTGAGTCATTTCTACCATGATGGCAGCAGCCAGCATGGACAGTGTGTGGTAACAACAAACTAGCATTTCCTGCACAACATGACAGCAGCAGAAAACGAAGAGTCAAGAAGCCGGTGGTTCGGTCAGTTAGCTGTTATTTACCTCTCAGCATCAACCCTCAGCTTCTTAAATGCCGTCTGCAGTGTTTCCTCTTCACAGTCCTTCCCTCCTGCCTCCATGGTGGGAGGAGGCCGCTCTGACCAGCCACCCAGCTAAAACACAAACACACAGCAGCAATTCATCACTGAAATATGGATTATCATGGAGTTGTGGGCTACTAGTTGGCTTAAATTCTTTGCTGACAAATCTTGCAGATTAAACGCCAGGCATCTGAGTTGGAATCCAGTGTTTCCCAAACTGACAGGTTTCCACAACACATGGCCGAAATATTAAGGTAGCAGTTACAGACAATAAAGCCCAGATATGAAGGTTTACTAGGTAGACTACAAACCAGTTTCCAGTAAACAAGTACATTCAAATAGAGATGCTGTCTGACATATTGATTGGTAATTTGCTCACGTGTCATTGTTCAATATGTTGCCCACGTCACTGCCAATTGTGTTTACCAGGCATCACGTGAGTGACAAGCTGATGCCCCACAAACATGTTTGTGGAGCCAAAAAACAACAAGGTGAAGTTTCAACAGTAGCTAAATAACTACGCTGTTGAGAGTTCACCATGAACTGTTAGTTATACTCATTAATCCCTCAACAAAACCACAGCGACAACATTAGCAACCGCTGCTAGTAAACAGTGGATTTCATAAGCACTTCCACCCTATTGGCTAATGCTAGTTACTATGGCTGCTAAGCTAATTGGCTAGCTGATCACAGGACGTTGTTTTAAACCGTTTAGAAACCTTTTAAAACACGGGAGTTAGTACTCACGGTTCAGGATATCCTGGTCGCAGTACAGAGAGATATACCCAGGGCATACAGGGTGTTCCCTCACAACAGGCCCTTGGATGTTGACTAGCCAGGGAGGCTAGCTAAGGCAAGCTAAAAGGACTGACTGGCTAGCTGTCGCTAGCTCGAAAGGCTAGCTCCGTAGTGTCTCCGCGAAAACACGACCTGTGCTTTTATTAAAACACTCCGCATGGATGGCTGGACTCGTATCACGAAGTCACTCACGAATGAAAACCAGTAGTGAATAACAACAGGGATCAACGGCGCAGACGTTAAGGCCTAGCTTAAATCGCGACTTTTCTTTCTTCACCCTTGTTTACAGTCGAACCCGTCGCAGTGACTCTGCAACAACGCGCAGCCCTGCTGACGTAACAGCCCAGAAAAGCTCACCCTGACGTCACCGTCTGCTCCCACAGCTCCGCGCGAGTTGGAAAATATGTTCACCATTACATCTCACACAACAGCCAGGCAGCACACGGCTCGATGTGATAACATGTTTTTGTTTTTTCATATGAATGTCTTTGACATCGTTTGTAGGCCAAGGACATGAAGTGTGGAGCGGGAACAGTGTTACATCACTGTTATATAACAGGCAGCCTTGTGCTGTGGAGAACAAAGCTTGTAGTCAATTGGATCCATATGAGCTCTTCTCTCCTCTCAGAGGCACAGCCTAGCCACCAACCAGCCTACCAGCCACAATACATTACTATTGATAATGTAACTCCAAGTATCCAGTGGTGGAAAGTAACAAGTACATTTACTCAAGTACTTAAGTACAGGTTTTAGACACTTGTACTTGAGTATTTCCATGTTATGCTACTTATACTTCTACTCCACTACATTTATTTGATAGGTGTAGTTTCCAGATACTTTACAGGTTAAGATAGGAAATATAATCAACAAATACATTATGAGGTATTATTATACATTTGGTAATTAAAAGTAGCTACACCTCTACCAGCTGCTTACATATTAATTCATTAATAATTATAATCAAACTATATAATATACAGTATATCATTCTGAAATTGAACATTTTGCATAATGAGTATTTTGGTACTTTAAGTATATTTTGATGCTAATCCTTCTGTACTTTTACTCAGGTAAAACTGTGCATGTGTAACGGAGAATTTTTACACTGTGGTATTGCTACTTTTACTAAAGTAAAGTACTTTGTCCACCTCTGCAAGAGTCCAATATAATGTGACATTGAGTTTGGATGGATTTCTGGACAGACCAGACAAGGGGGTCAAAGGGCACAATCAGCCTTCTGCAGAGATTTCTTATTAATAGTAATAACCCTGTTGTTCCAAAGAACTGTAGTATGGGGAGAAAACACATAAACTAAATGTAAATACCGTTTTCCTCCTGACTCCTGACCAAGACACAAACAAGGCAACAGCGCCATCAAGTGATAATACCGGAGAAGAGCAATAAGGTTCAAAACGAGGAGGAATAAATAAAACACAGAAAGAAAAAATAGTAAGCATTGTAAACAAAAACACAAACGGAATAAGCAAGAGGATACATCTAGATAAAAATGTGATAAATGTTACAAATATAAATGTTTTGACAGATTTCTATAATGTTCCATTTCCTCCAAAAACACAGCTAAGGATGCTTTTTTTTGGGTCAGCAAATGTGAAATTTTGCCATAATAAGAATTACATTTATAGAGAAAAAATATATTTATTATGTAAATAAAGCAACAAAGCACGTTTTGCATAATAATCTTAAAAATGAATGTCTTAATGTCTTTCCAGAGTTTATGAGGTAAAACTTACACCTCTATTAAGCAGAGTAAACTGTGGGGGGGTCACATTTTTATTCCCCTCCTGTATATTACTGGAGACCACACTTCTCTCCAATTTACATCTTTCACACAACAGTTCATATAGTCTCATTCTGCTGCTCCCTGATTGAAGGGAAAACCAAAAACAATCTCATATAATTTTCTCACTGACGTGGACACTTATCTTACCTCTGTAAACCTTACCTCTGTTACCTCTGAGAACAAAAGAGCTATAAAATGCATGAAATACTTACCTGAAAATGGTATTTTGACTTTGTGACATCCCTGGATGGTCAGTGAAAATCCTCTTCTAAACTGTATACGAAGCACGTAGCCTACCTCTGACTATTTATTCTTATTTATTAGTTTTTATTTAGCCTACGTATTTATTTTCTATTTGTTTTTCCTTATTATCTCTGCAACTATTAGTTCATTTTGTTTCATATGTGTCCTATTTCTCTGTCATCTGTTATACAACTCAAGCAGGACCGTTATGAACTGTAGGCTTTTGTTTTCGAATCAGAATCAGAATCAGAATCAGAATACTTTATTGATCCCCTCACGGGAAATTATGCGGTTACAGTCGCTCACATGTACAGAGAAGTATTAGTAGAAAGGAAATAAATAAATGAAATATAAATAGACATAAAATATAAGTGTAAAATACAATAAGTACAAATAAGAAAAAAATGCTATAATAAAGAGGTTATTGCACATTGTAATGAAGAAGTTATTGCACATAGTTATGAATACGTTATTGCACATCACGAGTCCGTAAATGAGTTCTGCTCAGGTTTCTGACTCATTTACGGACTCATGATGTGCAATAAGGTAAATAAAGAGAAGGAAAAAGTTACACTTAAAATATGAAACACAGTTCTTGCTCCACAGTTATTCTAGTAAATGCAAATGCTTTATGAGAGCACGGGGCAGGATGTGGGCCAATCAGACGGCGCCAACTGGACGTTGTTCCCGGAATGTTCCATCTTCGTCCAATCAGAAGAAAATGCGTGGAAGACTACAGGAAGAGTCGGAGCTCTTGGCCAATAAGGTGCCGGCATAGTGTGACGTGGCGCTGGAGAGCACGTACAATCAGGAACGCCTGCGTGCTCACTTTACCGGCGTCTGTACTGAAGCGGTAGCGACTCATGAGTACGAATCACGCACAGAGCTAAAGTCTTCTCTCTTTCAGCGGCGATTGAATTTGATTTCCCCATCCGAGTTGTTCGAGCCGAAATGTTGTGTTTAAGCGGGTTGTCGGTGGCTCTCGCGCTCGCCCTGGTGCCCGGTCCCGCTGAAGCCCTGAGAGAAGGAGAGTGTGAAGGTAGGTTTGTGTGCTAGCTTCAGTTAGCTTCAGCATCAGCTGAATGACTGTCTGGCTCCAGCAACTTTTAAAATATTACAGAAAGTAGAAATGTCCGGTACACAGCCTCGAGCTTTCTGTAAAGTATAGAAACAGCTGGTAACGCTGGGAGCTCGTTTTAAGCGGTGAGTTAGTGTAACATGTATTTTCATGATGCTCACATATTTCCATACAGTATTCTTAAAGGGAAAAACATTTTTCTAAAGCCATCAGTTAGTTAGCTGCTTACAAAGAGCGTTTACTCATAAAATCCTGCGACTGGAAATAAAACCAGCTTAAAACCCACCTGGAGATACTCCACGACCCACACAGCCCAGGTCCCACTTCGATTAAGTAGTAAGCAACATTTAAATGAGCCATGATCATTTTTGTAAGGATACATGAAACACAAACCCCAGTACAGTGTTATATAATGACGATAATTATCATCAACCTGCCAGGGACTGCAGATCGAAATGAGCCTGCATGGCCAAACCTGGCACATTTACATCATGGTGGACCTATAATCTTAATTAATGCGCATTGTCCCTTCTTAAATAATATAAACATGATCTTTTAATCTGCTTATCTTGATTAATCGAGCGTCTGTAAAATGTCAGAAAGAAATGAAAAGGGTAGATTATAATTTCCCAGAGTCCAAGGTGACATCTTCAAATAGCTTGTTTTGCCCAACCAACAGGTCAAATTTTAAGTTTACTGTCATATATGACAAAGAACAGTAGCAACGTCTCACATTTGAGCTGACAGAAGCAGTTAATATTTGGCATTTTTGGTGGAAAAAAAGACTGAAATGATTTAATCGAATATCAAAATAGGTGCTGATTAATTTTCTGTTCCAGTTCTACATATTGAGTTATGTCCAGTTTCAAACCCACTTTTGAAGGTGCCTCCGGTATTAAGGTTTATTTAACCAATTTGTTTTTCTACAAAAGTAAAGAGACAAAAGTTAACTTCTTGTAGGAAACAACAGTGTCAAACTCAGGAAAAATAATTTTGTATTGTTGACAGTTTGAATTATGATCTGTTATGAAACTGTCACTTTACAGAAAAGTCTGTATTTGCTGTAAAAAGCAGAGCGTGTCTGTTCTACATTAAGAAAAGACTAATGGCAGGTAGACGTTTACCACCAGGTTGTGTGTTCAGGACAGGAAATGAACACCGCCTTGTCTTTGTTATTAGTGCCTGCAGTGGATCAACAGCTGTTACTGTACGATCACTTCTATATAACCTAATGTAACTCAAGCTAACCAGCTTCAGAAATACTTACAAACAGAAATCACACAATGTTTGACTAATGGCTCTTGTCAGGTTACAATGTCCTACAGTTGCTGCCTCTGGAAAGTAATTTAATATGTATTTCCCTCCTTGTTTCAGTGTGTGTGACCTTCCTCGGGAAGTTTTACGAGTCACTAAAGGAGAACAATGTCAACTTCAACAGCGCAGACATCGAGAAGGCCCTCACAAAGAGCTGCAGAGATGCTAAAGGCAAAGAGAACCGCTTTGTAAGTAAACTACAGATTAGGATAGTTGTTGTACCTCCTTTTGGGCATGTTTCTTTTTGTAGAGTCATAGTAGTCACCTATACGTGAATTAGGCTGTGGTGGAATATTATTTTTTGCTCAGGAAGGTTCTTAACTGAGTGAAATGAGCCAGAAGTCTCTAAGTGGCAGCCATGATAAGAGCTGGTCCAATTCTCTAAATGCTAAGGAAAGGTGCTCCTTTAGCAGTGGGTACACTGGAGCATCCTTTACCAAAGGAAATGACATAATGCCGTCCCACAATTCCTTGCAGACCCATTTCAGTAACCTCCGCCGTGGCATAATTGCGTAGCCTTGTGTGAGTGCAGCAGGATTCTGTCTTTTCCTGAGTCCTCATGAATTCTCCTTCACATCTTTCCTCGACCTCATGACGCTTTCCATCGACGTCACGGAGAAGTGTTTATTTTTTATGCTGTGATAATTGAAGCATGATAATCAAACTTTTCTTAAAATACTGCTAGGGCTAAAATATAGTAAATTACTTCACACCATGATTGCTTTGGATCCTGCGCAGTGTGTCGAGTTTGTTTCCTGTTTTGTGTACAGGAAAGTAGTTCCCCAATAAACGTAGCGACTGCACAGTAACTCTCCTCCTGTAATAATATTGAAAATGCTTCTTGTTTCTGTCTGTTACTGTTCTATTTATGATACACGAGGTCCAGTTCCAGTCTGGACTGATGATGCTCATAATCAGTTATTTCTCCATTAGCTCTTTGTGACACCAGGGAAGATCAGTACACTCATCAGCTGCAGTAAATTGCAGCGTGACCTGCTTTCAGTCACCAGAGTTTTATTTCCCCACGTGGGTCCATGTAGTGCTGATGATGCTGCAGGACGACATCACCAAAACTGTCCAATCAATGACTTTATTGTAATTACTCCTCTTATAAAACGCCAGTGTGAACATGAACCAGACCAGAACTCGAGGGCACCAATAGACCTATTTTTCTCTGCTGGTCCGAACCAAATAAACTGAACTACAGGTGTGAGAGCGCCATGAGCTCTTGTTGTGAAGCCTCCATATTGTATGGTTACTGAGAGACCCTTTATACATGGTTAACCCTATAAAACAGTCACATTAGATCCCTTTCTTCCCATTTCACATGTCTAGTGTTACTACATCGGAGCGACAAGTGACGCAGCCACCAAGATCATCAACGAGGTGTCCAAGCCTCTCAGCTACCACGTCCCTGTGGAGAAGATCTGTGAGAAGCTGAAGAAGAAGGACACTCAGATCTGTGAGCTGAAATATGGTGAGGAGGCAAAAAGTTATATCTCTACATTTTATTTAAAAACAACTTCACTACAACTCTCGCAGCCATATTTTCCATCTGTCCAAACCATAAGATCCAGACTTACACAGGCCACCCCACAGGAACGGGCGTTATCAGTGGTTATCAGCCTCATAGATAAGAGTTAGAAGGGGCCTGCTCCACCTAGGTTCAGAAGGCTGTTATCTATTCACATGGTTGATCACTAACTAATGTCACCTGAGGGTTAGGCAACACAACTACTTGGTTAGGTTTAAGATCGTGTTTGGGTTAAAATAAGAAAGTATGTGACGTTACGTTATGTAGGCTAACTTAAGACCCATCCATTCACACCGGCATCCTCTAGCTGCGGAGGTCTGATGGCAGATGCAGGGGCCCCAGGAAGTGGGAGATGACAAGCTCCTAGATGAGCACCTGGTGAGGAAGGGGCAAATCCTCCTGGTGTTGTGAAGGAGGAACTGCCAAAAGTCATAAGCACTGTGTATAAAATAAAACATCACCTTTCGCTGTCTTTCATCCTCGTACCCTGGGAGTTTCTTTTTTTAAATGTTTGAGTAGCATATGTAGACACTGGGCTGTAGAATTGATAGAAGACGACAATGTGGAGTTTTCTTGTACACTCAACAAAACTCACTGTGTGAATCCTCGAGGTCTAACAAACCTGTTGAATGCATTTTGTGCATGAGGTAAACAAAACGCTACCGCAGGTTAAAAACTCCACGGGGCGCCTTTAAGGATCACAGTGACCAAGTCCCAGTGGTGTAATGTAATGAAGTAATAATACTTCGTGACAGTACTTAAGTATTTTTTGGAAGTATCAGTACTCTACTTGAGTTTTTATATTTCTGTCAACTTTCACTTTTACTTCACTACATTTTCTAAATAAAATGTGTACTTTTACTCCGATGAATTTCCCGTCAGCATCTTCGTTACATCGTTACTACAAAATAAAACTGGAAGAAATTCAGTAGCCTAATGATGTTGGAACAGACTGCAAGCAAGCAGGTTTGGCAAGCTAGCTTGCAAATTATATCGCTGGTTAATCATGTTAATGCGCAAGTGCAAACAAGTGCTCTCAAAGCGTGGTTAAGCTTCAATTTCGGACGAATAAAAGACGAATAAAGGAACGGGAGGGAAGGAAAAACAAAGGATTTTGTTCTGTAAATTCTTTAAGTTGTGAATTTCAAGTGAAGTGCAAGTTCAAGTACAGTGAGGTTCAAGTGTAACGTACGCTCCATTTTTAAGGTGGTGTACTTAAAAGAATAAACGTCATAATTCACAAAATTCTGACTGCTTGCTTTTTTATTAACAGCATTTACTTGTTTTTTTAATTTCAATACTTAAGTACATTTAATATCGGAAAATTACGTTTGATACTTAAGTACAGTAAATATCAGATACTTTAAAACTTTTACTCAAGTAATATTACAACAGGTGACTGATTTTCTGATGAGATACTTGTACTTGTACTCATGTGTGGCTTTCAGGTACTTTATACACCACTGCCAAGTCCTAACTGACTGTCTTTTCTTGTGTGTCCCGTGTAGACAAGCAGCTGGACCTGACCACAGTGGACCTGAAGAAGCTTAAAGTGAAGGACCTGAAGAAGATTCTGGAGGAGTGGGGCGAGTCCTGCAAAGGCTGCGCCGAAAAGTCAGATTTCATCCGCAAAATCACAGAGCTCATGCCCAAGTACGCCCCTGCAGCCGCCAGAGCACGGACAGATCTGTAACGAGGAACAAAAACAAACAAAAACACCACTTTGGACTTGACTTGGACCAGACTGCCATCCAGGGAGGAGGAGGAGGAGGACCAGGAGAAGAGAAGAGAAGAGAAGGGGAGTTTTGTCTGACGTGTTTGTCTCAGTCATCTGGTAGTCCTACACTGATTCAGAAGTATAGATATGAGTGTATACATGTGAGGCTGAAGTCCTATACTTTTAAATCAGGTGTAAGGGGGATGAACGGTGTTTGCAACAGTCATGGGATGAAAGGGAGGAATTCACAGCACAGGAGCACCGGTTTAAAGGGGACATCCGAGCAGGTTTTCTGCTTATGTAGTTAAAACATTTCACAGGACACAATCTTAATGCCAAGATGCTTTTTTTTGGAAAGTCATCATGTTTTGAAGAATGTCTTTAATTTCCTGTAGTGTCTCTCCAACTTGACTCTAATTTCCACAACGTCCTGCCAAGAAGGATGAGTGAACGACCACCAGTGCACCACGCTGAGACTTAAAGGCTCTCTGTCATAAAAACAATACTGACATGCCCACATGTACAATAATTAAAGAATTATGAGTCGCTGCAGTTCCTCCCGTCCATACGAGACCAGAGATCCCTTTCTAATGTAATCCCAATGTGAGAGGTTGAGGACAAAATCCACCTGCTTTGTGCAAAAACAGTTCAAGACAAATCAGGTGGATATCTTCCAAAGTCAGACTCTTGACTTTCCCTCTTTTTGCAATGAATTCACTGCAGGAAGATATCCGCTTGATTTGTCTAACTCAGACTGCTAAAGCCTCATATTAGCTTCAGATAAACTTTAAACTGCACAGAAAGGGACTGTCTATTTTGGTAATTACGTTAGGAAGGGATCTCTGAATGGCCAGTATGAACAGGAGGAATCATCGCATCAACCAAAACTGGTTTCGATATACATCTGAGCATGTGAGTGTTGAGGTGAACCTGAGTTTATGTAAAAAAGCCCATGACCACTCTCCTGTAGAGACACCCTCCCCCTTTAACCCCCACCATTTACAGCTAACGGTCACCCACATCCCGACAGAGTCACAGTCAAATTGTGCAGTTATATTAAAAAAAAAAAAAAGATGTAAATGAAAGACTTGTTTTTGTTCTCATTCCTGCCACTTGTTAGATTCAAGCTGTTTGCAGGACAACAGCCATTAACCCACAGACTCAACGCTGCAAATAATCAGCTTCTTCTCCCAGAAAAATAAATAAATACTCACGAGGCCGTGGAGGATGGGTGACTTATGTTAAAGGACATTTAGCTCGGCTTTGACACAGGAAGGCACACCAGTTCCTTCTGTCAGCAAAGTAAGAAATATTTAGGTAAAATATTTATTGAGGATTTTTTTTTTTAAAGATTTGCCTTCTTTCATTTCTGCTAGGTGGTTATTGTTTCCCTGCGTTGTTTTGGTCCGATCATCCCAGATGGTTTCTATAGTGCTGCCGTACGTCTTGTGAACATTGTAACTCATGAAATGCGCCGCAGCTCTCCTGCTTGTCTGCCTCCAGTCCGCCTTGTCCGCGCCAGGATTCACTTGCAGTATAATCCAGTCAGGAGTTGGATAATAGGACTTTTGAAATTTAAAATAAAAATAAGGAAATTGACTGGAGGGGTGAACTCAAAATATTTGATCCCACTCAGCCTCACCTACGTCACCAATTCAGCTGTGCAAGAACATTTACGATTCCTGAACATGGAGAGAAACTACTATCTCTATATATATACTATATATTTTTTTTTCTTCCACATGTTGCAGTGACAGGTGAACACTTCTCCCGCCCCCCCCACCCTGGACTGTGGTGTCTTTCAGAAGGGACAGATATTTTATTGTTTGATGTAAGCAAACAGTGTGTACTTGATTTAAAAAAACATGATAAAAGGTTTCTGAAGCTTGATGAGACTTGATATAAGAAATGAAAACTTAAAATATGCTGTTGTTTCACGTTGACCTTTTCATGTAAGGCCCAGGCATTTGTTACAACTGTACTATTCTACTTTTTCATTAAAATATGAAAAATGTCCATCTGGAGTAGAGGCTGCTATGATTTACTTAAACATTACAGTTGTGTTTAAATGAAATGTGTTTACTCCAAATAATTCTTGGTAAATGAAATATTGTCTAAAAACTGATTCCAAAAAGATTTGAAGGGAAATTCAGGCATTTAAGCCGTGCAATCATTTTCTGTATTCAAATATTTTAATATATTTTCTTTTAGCTAGGACCTTTTTAAGGTCACAGTGTCAAAGATTCAAAGCCTGAACTACTGAAAACACATTTCTTTGAAAATATGGATGAAAACAGCCTCATTTCCCACAAGACAGTTTAATATGAAACTGAATTTTAATTATAATATAAAATAATAGTTTGTTGGGCCACAAACGTATAGAAACACGACCACAAAGCCAGTCATTAAAAAGAGTCATGAACCCATAACAAATGTTGGATAGGTTGTCAAATTTCCTGGACTATAAATTGACTATTTATTTTAGAGCTGCAACAATTAGTCGATTAATTGATTAGTCGAAAGAAAGAAAATTAATTGGCAATTAAATGAGAGGATTTGCTGCTTTTCTTTGTCCTTTCTGACATTAAATGAAGAGTCTGTGTTTTGGACTGTTGGTCGGACAAAAGAAGCAACTTGAAGACGTCACTTTGGGCTCTGGGAAACTGTGAGGAGCGTTTTTCACAATTTTTTTTTTACATTTTATAGACTAAACAATCAATTTATCATGAAAATAATCATCAGATTATTCGATAATGAAAATAATTGTTAGTTGCAGCCTTGGCTATATAATCCAGCTGTGACGGTATGAAAAAAGATAAATATATTGATGTCAAAGTCTTAAGAAATATAACAAAAGGTGTTTATTGTGATCACATCAGTACAGCAGATACCCTTTCATTTCCTTTTCCACAAAATTAGCCTCCAAGTTGCAGTATGTCCAGTGGTGGAAAGTAACTAAGTACATTTACTCAAGTACCGTACTTAATTTTGAGGTACTTGTACTTCTTGACATTTTATGCTACTTCATACTTTTTACTCCACTAAATGTATCTGACTTTACAAATTGAAATTTGCATACAAACCAAATCAGCTTCTAACATACAAAACTTTAAATATATTAAATAAATAAATGATCCGACAGTATGTAAAAAGTTAAAATCAAAATGCTGCTTACACATAAACGCAGCAGTAATAATAATGATCCAATATCCTTCCATCCATTATCAGAATATATAATTTCATAACACCGACAGGTGCCATTCTGCATATTTGATACTTTAAGTACATTTTTCTGATAATACTTCCTTAATTTTACTTCAGTAACTTTTTGAATGAAGGACTTTTACTAGAGTATTTTTAAATTGTGATATTGCTGCTTTTACTTAAGTAATACTTCTTCCACCACTGAATATTTCCAGTTTAAGCATCAACTTTATTTGGTTTGTACAAAACCACGAAGGAAAAACAAGAAAAAGGAGAAAATATTTTAACTAAAAAGAGGATTTCAAGACGTTGTACATAATTATTATCCTGATGGCTTTCTGACTTGTTTGTTCGTGTAGTTTTTCAAAGTAATGTCTCATCTCACTGTTGGGTTTTCTTTGAGACTATTTTATTAATATACTAATATTTATGGATATAAAACTCAGCACTTAAAATAAGTAGATTCAAAATAAAAACATGACTTCTGTCCATATCTTTTAAAGAATAAATCTCTCTTCTGTTAATGAGTCTTGGTCTCATACAGAATATAAAACTGTTATTGTTTCTGTCCTAAAACTGTTCGGCGTTCAAAAGAAAGCGTGACACGTCATGACGGCAGGCGACGTGCGTCACCGCAGTCTCCGCCCTCCAAAGGGAAAGCGCACATTCCTATTGTCCAAGATGGCGGCGTAGGTGCAGATCCTCCGATGCTGACATGTTTTTAAACGAGTTTACCCTTTTATTTCGATATATATGTAAGTATTCAGCGTGCGGAGTGGGAGCGTTTATTTGCCGAAGCTGTCGTCTGCCACGCTGTTTTTGCTAACACCCCTGGAACTCGCTCCCCAGACCGGATTCCCGTTGCAGGCACCGAAAAGTTTGAGCTCCATCATCCTTTGAAAATGAAGAGGCAGGCCGGGAGAGAGACTAGTCCGTCCAGGGCCATCGCTAAACGGATACGGGAAAGGGAACGAGAGAGTGCGCGGAGAGAGGAGTTGCCACCGCCGCCGCTGGCTCTGCTGCTGGCGGAGAGCCGGGGATATCACCGCCGGAGCCGCAGCAGGGAGCGAGAGAAGCCGCGGCTCAGGGAGGAGCGGGCGGCCGCCTTGGAGCTCCACCACCGACATGAGCTCAGCCTTCTCGGTCGTCCGCCTCTACGGACCACGGCTGCGGAGCTCCCCGCCGCCAGGCCGGGCACCCTGGAGTACAAAACGCTGCTCATCAGCAACCTCGGCTCGCAGGTCTCGGACGAGGACGTGGAGGACGCGCTGTTTCACGAGTTCAAAAAGTTCGGGGACGTCAGCGTGAAACTGTCGCACACGCCGGAGCTGGGCCGGATCGCCTACGTGAATTTTCGGCACCCTGAGGACGCCAAAGAGGCCAGGCACGCCAAATCCTCCAGGTTAGTTTTGGGTGATCGACAGCTTAAAATTGAACCCATGTACGTTAGGAGGCGGAGTGTCACGCCGCCAGACGCCGGTTATTTGCCTCTGCACGCACCGTACCCCTACAGACAGCGCTCCCTCTCCCCGCCGGGCCCCGGGGTGAGCAACATCAGAGACATCAGAGCGAGACATTACGCCTTGGAGACCCTGGGTCTCAGCAGAGAGAGGGAGAGGCTTTTGGATTATTATGGCATGCTGGATGAGAGGGGCCGGCCCTATGGCTTCCCTCCGATGCCAGTAGTGGAGGATTTAAAACCTGAGGATGATCAGAGGGCGACCAGCAACCTTTTTATTGGAAATTTGGATGGTAATGTTACAGAAGCAGAACTAAGGAGGGGTTTTGACAAGTATGGCATCATTGAGGATGTTGTGATTAAACGCCCAGCTCGTGGACAGGGGGGGGCATATGCTTTTGTGAAGTTTCAGAACCTAGACATGGCCCACCGAGCCAAAGTGGCCATGCAGGGACGGCTCATTGGCGGCAACCCAATAAAGATTGGCTATGGCAAAGCGAACCCCACCACACGGCTCTGGGTGGGCGGCCTTGGGCCTGGAAACTCCCTCGCTGCCCTCGCTCGGGAGTTCGACCGCTTTGGAAGTATCAGGAATATCGACTATGTGAAGGGGGACAGCTTTGCTTACATTCAGTATGAAAGTCTGGACGCTTCCCAAGCCGCCTGCACCCAGATGAGGGGGTTCCCTTTAGGTGGCCCAGAGCGGCGTCTGAGGGTGGACTTTGCTAAAGTGGAGGAGAGTCCCTCTCGGGCGTTTCCTCCTGGTTACCAGCCCCCTGTTGCTCCCCCCGCCCACTATGACCTCCTTGGGGAGACCTACAGCCGCCATCGCAGCCTGGAGCGAGAGCTGAGAGGAGCCAGGGACCGCTCATCACCGCCCTCCCACAGCCTCCTCACTCAGAGGGAGAGAGAGAGGGCCCTGCTGGAGAGAGACTACCCCACCAGCCCCACCCGTAGCCTGGAGAGGAGAGTGGGAGGAGTGGAAGCATTTGGGAGGAGCGGGAGAGGAGCGAGGAGCCGCAGCAGGAGCAGGGAGCGGTGGCTGAAGGAGAGGGAGGAGAGGAGGAACAGGAGGAGGAGCAGGAGTCTGTCCACCGACAGGCCTGCAGAGGAGAGAGAGAGAGAGAGGGAGAAGGAGAGGGGGAGGTCGAGGGTTCGAGGTCAGGGAGGGGCCGTCTCTCCTGATGCGAGCCCAGACCGAGCGCGGGTTCGAGCTCCCGACTCCACCACAGAGCCAAGAGACCACTCCCCTGACAGTGGCGCAGGGGGGCGACACCCTGCGACCAACGAAGAAGATCCACCATCTGGCCGCCACCACAGCAAGAGGTCCACTGGCGAGCACCTCAACAATCACCACCATCGAAGCAGCGAGGTCATCGCCGCCAGCTCTCCTGCGATCCACACCGACACACACACCTCCTCCTCTCCGAGCACGCTGTCAGAGTTCGCCCAGGCCTCGCTCTCCAAAATGTGGCACGGCTTCTTTGCCCTGAAGAACAGCAGTTTTCCCACGGACCTGTACATGCTGGAGGGGGGCTCCTCGTTCTTCAACACAATGATGAAGGACAGCCTGAAGCTGCAGAGCCAGAACCAGCCCAGCCAGCTGAAGATTGTCCAGAGGCTCCGCATGGACCAGACCCGGCTGGATGAGGTGTCGCGCCGCATTAAACTCGGCCGGCCCGACGGGTTCGCTATCCTGCTGGCACTCCAGGGCCCCATCGACCGCCAGGCCCCCGCCCCAGAGCCGGGGCTGCAGGTGCGCTTGCTTCGCCACCTGGTGACCTACCTGCGTAACAAGGAAGCAGCTGGAGTTGTGAGCCTGCCCGCCGTTAAAGAGGGGGGGCCTGGGGCGATGCTGTACGCCTTCCCCCCTGGAGTGTTCTCACAGCAATACCTGCAGGCCGCCAAGAGGACTGTGGGTAATATAGACGAGGAGCACATGGTTATTGTGATCGTTAATGACACTAATTGATTATAACACTGAAGAGTACAGACACTTACACACACACACACAGAGGAAACTCTTGACTACAAATACTTCCATGTTGTTTATAGAAAGATGCATTTTATTGTTTTATTCAGTATCTTAAATATGAAACACAGCAAAGTACACTACGTCTCTCTTACTCTCTATTCCTCATTGATCACTTTACGTCTCTCTCTAACGGATACGAATGATTTCACATGGTGGGTTGAAACGGTCTGTAATGAGAAGAGAGGGTGTAAATGTACAGGCCTGCTGCACATACTCGCTGTAACATACAACACTAAATCTGAGGAGTTTGTTTTTTTTATGCTCGTTTACTTTATTTGTCTTTTTATTTTCCTTTTATCAGAATTTACCAAGTTGTTGTGTATATCCAATATACGTGGGACTGGGAGGTTTTTATACAAAGTGATTGTACTGTAAACTGAATGGGAAAGAGATGGCAGCTGAGTCCATCTCAGCCTTCTCTAGTTTGTCTCCTCTACTGGTCTCTACTGGACTCTACTCACGAGACCTGTCCCCCTGTGACTGTAAATTTTACATAGCTAGTGTTTTA
The DNA here is from genome assembly GCA_008360985.2 of Macquaria ambigua. Taxonomy (NCBI): domain Eukaryota; kingdom Metazoa; phylum Chordata; class Actinopteri; order Centrarchiformes; family Percichthyidae; genus Macquaria; species Macquaria ambigua. The sequence goes on along the minus strand of VMKM01002118.1, from coordinate 35,425 downwards.
AGAATTGAACCATTCCAGTTTCTTCTTTCGTTCAGGAAGGCGTGCGTGTGTTTGGTCTGTTGTTGCATGCAGGAAAAGAAAAAAAAACGTCTATTCTGTGCGTCTAAAAATGGATGCTTCCCTTTCAGTAACCTGTCGTCACTTGAGATGCTTCAGGCGGTGAGGTCTGATCATATTACTGGTTTGGATTTTATATTGTATACTGACTTTTATTCAATTTTAATACATCAATCCATCCGTCTCTTATCCATCCAGGCTGCTGGTTCTTTCCACCTGCCTTCACTTTAGCCTCAGTAATGTCTCGATCATCTCAGTCTCGCTTCTGTCTCGTAACGCGAACATCTTTTACAGGCAGTTTTAGCTGAAGAAAACGATGATGATGTGCTTTTGAGAAATCAGAAGAATTGATGTGAGTTTCAAGTAATTGCATTAACTTTAAGGGGCCTCAAAAGCTCTTTAATTACCTCTAGAAATATACAAACAACACATGGGTTGTAATTACAATCAAACTCACCTCAGGCATTCCCAAAGTCTTTTCGAACTGCTCCAAAAGATTTGTCTTCAGCACTAATCTCGTGGGATTTATGTAACTGAACTGGTCTTTAATATTTTAACTTAAATGTTCAGTGAATGTTTGTGCCAAGGAAATATTTTACAGACAAAAAAACTGCTTTTTCCCACCCAGATGATAATGAATGAAAAATTAGAGGCTAGAGAAATAAAATAAAAACTTCTACACACCTTAAGATGGCGGCCATGGACTTTTTCTGTTGTCATGGGAACGAGTGTTGTGTTTGACAGTTCAGTGAAACGTAGATGTTCGGCAGCTTTTTACCCACGACAACGCGTGTTGCTGTTTGCACCAACCGAGAATGTACGCAGTTCGTATGGAAGACGTTTAAAACCTCGCGTAGACTGAAGCTGCATTCAGCTGCATGAAGGTCGATTAGAGCTTGAAAATGTGTCAGAATTCTAGAGGAAGTTGCATCAGATGGTGTTCAGATTTCAGCAGCAGCTTCTTCACTGTTCAGAGATGAATTAAAGGAAACGTTTGACTGTGTCTCAATTCAGATACTTCTGTTAGTGCACTTCCATGTGTACACCGTGTACACTATGTACTTGTGTAGTGCGTGAATGTTGAGGGTAGTGTTGTCTCAAATCGAACACGGCCGTTGTGCACTTACCGGAAATGCCGATTTGACCGCTTCTTCTTCTTCTTCTTTTTAATGGTGAGTTGCAGCCGGGCGCAGCATTATCGCCAAAATATCTGCCAGCTTGTTTGCTCACTTGACTCAATTTTATTAAAAATGAATAAAAATGAACGTGCTTTTACTTTTGGTGCGGTGTTCATCGTAACAATCGCCGCTGACATTTTCATACATTGCTGGTCCTTCCCCTTCCGCTACGTAGCCAAGATGGCGACCATTGAGGGTGAGAAGTGTGCAGCGTTCCACACTCAACTTTCTGACCGTTACGAGTTAAACACCATCCGGGTGTGAATGCACTTATGCATTTAAATAGCAAGTGGAAGTACTGGAGAACGTGAACTGTGACACAACTGTGGTGATTTAATTTGTTCACAACACAAGCGTGTAAAGGTCAAGATGACTGGAAGTGACCTGCTGAAATTCACAAAACACATCTAGATCTTAAAGAACATGGTTCGGGTGAACATCTGCAAGTAGAAAAGACTCAGGCTGCAACTGACTGTTACTTCCGTTACCAATTTATCAAACTTTATTCTTTTAAATGATTAATTGATTAATCGTTTGGTCTATAAAAGGTCAGAAAAAAAGTAAATTTTGCGGATCACAATTTCCTCAGGACCAAGGTGTAATCTTCAACAAGTCCAATTCAAAGAGCTTTACATAAGACATAAGAAGCGTTGATAAAAAACACAAAATGTAGGTCCACGACTACGCCAAGATTTCCGGCCTGGTTTGCGGTCTTTAACGTTAGCGACTGAGCACCGACCTTTAATCGTTCTTCTTTTGGCTCCAAAAACATTTATTGAAGTAATATCTACCTAAATTTGGAAGATCATTTCTCATTCTTTTATTCTGTTGTATCAAAGAGTGTTAATTGATGAATTCATTAATAGCACTTCTGCTGTGTTTTAGTTAAACTGTCTGATCTGCAACAGTGAAAGTAACTACCAGTGGTGGAAAGTAACTACATTTACTCAAGTACAGAGTTTGGGTATTTATATTTCCATTTTAAACTACTTTATACTTATACTCCACTACACTGCACAGGGAAATATTGTGCTTTGTTTATCTGACAGCAATAGTTTCTAGTTATTTAGCAGATTGTCATTCAAACATATGATGAGCTTGTGAAACTATTTTTCTGGAAATGAGTCGTTAAAGTTTTCCTTATACAAAAGTGAGCCACATCTGTTTGTGTTGGGGGAATATTTCAATCTGTTTTCAATATAAATCAACTTCCTTTAAGAATTCTGTAAAACGTTTCTTATTCTCTCGTTTCAACACACACTTTTTGAACTAAAACACTTCTTAAACAAGTTGATTGAAATTAAAACGGGTTGAAATATTCTGACTGCGCTGCAAAATAAGAGTTTAGGACTCAATAACAGACAGAAGTGCCTTTAAAAGATGGAGGATTTTGCAGGTTAAACGGCCCAACAGTTTAAATAATAGAATCAGTTCCAACTTGACAAACTACAACAAAAATGCTGCTCACACATGAATGCATCGGTGATGATAATCCTGCAGGGATCCCACGCGTCCTGGAAAACCTGGAAAACTACTGACCAATTTTCCAGTCATGGAAAATGAGAGAAAAAGTAAAATGTCCTGGAAAATGATGGAGGAGCCATTCTGCATAATGAGTACTTTTACTTTGATATTTTAATTGCTGTTGATACTTTTTTACTTTTATTTAAAGGTGGGGTAGGCAGTTTTCTTTTGGCGTCATTGGGCAAAAATGCCATATTAACCGTGCAGCATACTGTAATTTAAGTGGTCTGAGAGCAGAGCAGAGCGAGCCCTACGAGGGATACGGTTTCACTGGGGAACCGGCTCCTTCTGCTGCCGGTCCAAGTTGTGGGTTTGGTGGGAGGGGCTTAGCGGAGTGATACGAGTCAGCAGAGAGAGAGGAGGAAGGTTTTGCACAGGTTGCACAGAGTTTGCCTCCCCCAGCTTTAAGTAAAAGATGAATTTTTTGAAGTATTTTTAAATTGTAGTATTACTGCTTTTAGTGAAGTAAAGGATCTGAGTACTTCCTCCACCACTGGTAACTACTGTTTTCACAGATGGCTTGTTGAGATGCTCCGTTTCCAGCCTACTGTCTTATAAGTACCTTCAATTTTCTTTAAACTTGTCTTTTTGTTGTCGTCGCTGCTGCTCGTGCAGCTTCTCCTGCGTTCTCATTTTAGCAGCCTAGTTGTTGGAGTGAAAGTTGCTCGGCCTGGAGGTTCTGGACCTCTGGATCTCTTGAATGTGGTCGATTAAGAAAAATAGAGTTATGTTCTTAAGAAAACCGACGTGGAGAGGGTGAAACTGTGAGGGTGATCGGCCAGAAAAGCTTCCGCATGTTCTCCTGAAACCCGGTCAGAAAGAAAAAATGAAGACACGCTTATATAACTTCATGTAACACTGAAACACGATCATATAAACATACCAGTTTTGTACAATACGCCGTTAAAGAAAATACAAATAAAAAAACACTACTTTTAATATCCACTTCCCTCTCCCTGTCTCATGTAGACTCGAGGTGTGCTGTTATGACCGATAACGTCACACAGACCAGGTGGAGTCCAAGTCCACGACGGCAATCGGTTTTTGTATACAGACTCCCTGTTTGGTTCTGTTTTCGTGTTGCCATAGAAACATGTATTCTGTATTGGAAAAAATGGAATAAACATTTTATGCTCTTTCTAAGACTGGATGGTGTGTTGTCATTTGTCCGTCATGAGGTATGTTAAATACACGCAGTACGTGTTTTAGCATGTTTGATATATACACCTGTACAGCTGACTGAAATTAGGAGTTTAACGCCGAACATCACGTCTACAATGGCAACAAAATCAAATGAAGTTCAACACAGCTTTAAATCAGGAGGTGATAAAGAAATCCACAGATTTTATATAACTCCTTATTGACATTTCCAAAATAAATGTCCTGGCTGACAGTTAATGCCACGTTTTAGGACTTCCTCTGGAAATATATCTCTTGTAATCAGCGGTGGAAGAAGTACTCAATACCACGATGTACAAGTATTCCATTACAAGTAAAAGTCATTCATTCAAATTTTAAATCTTAAGTAAAAGATCAGAAGTATTATTGTTGTTCTGGGAATTATATATTATATTTTACTTTATTAGATTATTAATACTGATGAATCAATCAGAATCAGAAATCCTTTAATAGTCTCACAGTGGAGAAATTTACATTGTTACAGCGCAGATAAGAGGTAGAATAAAAGATAAATAGGGATATAAATAGAAAATAATTAAAAATTATTAAATAATAGTAAGAGCACGGTAAGTACACATCCATAAAGTATATGAAGTGTATAAGGTGAATAAAGTGTGTGGGAGTGTATATATTGCACATAAGTGTTATTATTGCACGACAGTGAGGTAACAGTTCGTGTAGTGGTCTACCAGGGTCCATGGTGGTTGTACAGTCTGACCGCTGCAGGAAGGAAGGACCTGCGGTATCTCTCCGTGAGACACCGCGGGTGAAGCAACCTGTCACTGAAGGAGCTGCACAGTGCAGACAGGGTGTCCTGGAGGGGGTGGGACGTGTTGTCCAGCAGGGATGACAGCTTGTCCATCATTCTCCTGACTCCCACCTCCTCTACCGTGTCCAGAGGGCTCCCCAAGACAGAGCTGGCCTTCTTTACCAGTTTGTCGAGTCTCTTCCTGTCGGCAGTCGAGATGCTGCTGCCCCAGCAGACCACTCCATAAAAAATGGCTGATGCCACCACGGAGTCAAAGAAGGTCTTCAGGAGTGCCCCCTGCACTCCAAAAGACCGCAGTCTCCTCAGCAAATAGAGTCTGCTCTGTCCCTTCTTGTACAGAGCAGCAGAATTATCTGTCCAGTCCAGTTTATTGTTCAGGTGAACTCCCAGGTACTTGTAAGATTTTACAATCTCAATGTCCGTTCCCTGGATCTTCACTGGTGTGGGGGGAGAATGTTGGCGCCTCCTGAAGTCAACCACCATCTCCCTGGTCTTCCCTGTGTTGAGTTGGAGGTGGTTCCTCCGACACCAGAGGGCAAAGTCCTGCGTAGTTTCTCTGGACTCTCTGTCATCCTCATCAGAGATAAGGCCGACAATGGCAGAGTCGTCAGAAAACTTCTGCAGGTGACAGGTTGGTGTATTATGGGTGAAGTCTGCAGTGTAGAGGGTGAAGAGAAACGGTGCCAGAACCATTCCCTGGGGGGCCCCCGTGCTGCAGACAATTGTGTCGGACTGACACTCCCTGGTCCTCACATACAGCTTGTCCCCCAGAAGCATAGCCTGGATGGTGTTAAAAGCACTGGAGAAATCAAAAAACATAATTGAAGGAGGATGAAGGATGACAGCGTCATCCACCCCGATACCAGGTTGATAGGCGAACTGCAGAGGGTCCATCGATGGTCTCACAAGGGGCCGAAGATAGCCAAGGACCAGCCTCTCCAGGGTCTTCATCAGCTGTGATGTCAGCGCCACCGGCCTGCGCATGTAGCGGTCAGTCAGTGGAGCTACTTTAACTACTTTACACAGTGAGGTTGTAGTTTAGTCCAGTGGTTCCCAACCTAGGGGTCGGGCCCCTCCAAACGGTCACCAGATAAATCTGAGTGGTCATGAGATGATTAAAAGGACAGGAAAGAAGAAAAAACAAAGTTTCTATTAATATTTTGGACTTTTCTCTAATCTTTAAGTTTTTAGTGAAATATTGGATAATTTGATCTCTTTGGGATTTGAACGGTTCAGAGAGGAAACGTCCCGTCAACATCTCACAGACATCTGATACAAACTGGACCAGCCACCGTTTAAAACTGTATTTTATAAACTGATCATGTGTTTATTTTCTTTAAATGTAAAATCTTAATGTGAAAAGTAACAAGTAAATATCTGTCAAAATAAATGTAGTGGAGTAAAAAGTACAATATTTCCCTCTGAGATGGAGTAGAAGTATAAAGTTGCATAAAATGGAAATACTCAAGTAAAGTACAAGTACCTCAAAATTGTACAGAGTACTTTCCATCACTGCTTTTATTCTTTCAGATCACTTAAATCCTGTGGTGCCTTCATGCCCAGATTTACTACTTTTTGGCATCACAATGAGTAAAATATGAACTAAGTTTCAAAAATGAATCTTTTTTGCATCTATAACTGCAGCTAAAACTATGTTAAGTCAGTGGTTTAATGTCTGATTTTGAAACTCTACAATGGTGGAAGAAGTACTCAGATCTTTTACTTAAGTAAAAGTAATGATACCACAGTGTAAAAATACTCTGTGACCAGTAAAACTCCTGCATTAGAAATTCTACTTGAGTAAAAGTACTACTATTATGATTATAAAGTATTATAATCAAAATGTACTTCAAGTATCAAAAGTAAAAGTACTTATTACCCCTTTCAGAGTGTTAAATTATGGAGCCTTCAAGTTATTACCGTGTGCAACAAGATGAAACGATTACTTCTGGGGACTTCAGGGACAATTTACAACGTTATCACTCTTATAAGTACACGATGACCTCATGTAAATCCCCACAGAGCTTCAACCTGATTGGTCTGATCGGCAACACAACTAAAGACACCTGTGAGGGTCTGAGGGGCCTTTAATCAGATTTAATACTTTGATCATATGTTTTGTGTGCAAAATCAAAACTAGTAACTACAATACAGTACTGTACAGTACAATATTTGCCTCTGAAATGTAGAATTATAAAGCAGCATAAATTGGATATACTTAAGTAAGTATCTCAGAAAATATATGTAGTTACTTTCCACCTTTCTCTTTGATATAACAGAATAAAACAATGAGAAATTATGTTCTAAATTAAGATCTCATCATAAACACTAATTGTCTACAGGTATATATTATTACTTCCATTTTTTCTGTATATTAGGTATATAACATGTTGGGTCTTTTTCTAGAGCTTAAATGATAATAGATAGTCAGAAATCGATTAATTATTGTTTTTTTTTCTAGTTTACACTTTCTAGTTGTAGCTTCTCCAGTGTAAGGGCTTACTGCTTTTCTCTGTCTTATAGGATAGTAAACTGAATATCTTTAAGTTTTATCAGTTAAACAAAGATAAATCTGACATAATAAATGTTTTTGGAGCCAAAGAAGAACTATTAAAACTCGGTGTTCAGCTTCAGTCGCTTAACTTAGCTCAGTAACGCTCCACCACCGAGTGCAAACAGGTGAAGCTGGCATCCTTTGATTATAAAATAATTAACTATAAATCAGTCATTAGTGGTCACTGTCAGGTCAAGTCGCTGGAGAAAGAAACTCTGAAGTGAACCGTGAAACCAGCCAGTCTTTACTCTGGCCTCGCAGCAAACAGCAGAGAGTTAAAAACACCATTTAAACAAACCGGAGAGTTAGCTAGCTAGCTAGCTAGCTAGTTTGTTTGTGAACGTTGCTAATGATAGCTAGTTAGCTAGTTAGCTAGTTAGCGTCAACAGACAAATAAAATGAGAATCCAACGCAGTGGGACATTAAACATGTAATGGATAATTCATCTTCATGAAAGAAAGGATGGACTTCGACATCAAATAACGTGAGTCAAATACACCTGTCTGTCGCTCTGTCTGTCCCGCTAGTTTCTTTAGCTAAATGTCTCTTGTGGCTGTGTGTATTTATCAGAAAGCCATATTATGTCCTGTCGGTTGTGTTTTTCATATGTTGCTGAGTCACCTGTTGATGTGTGATTTTTGTAAATGAGCCTGTAACAGTAACAGCTGGTCGGCTGCTTGTTTGGTTTTTAAGCTGTGCTGTAACTTATAATGAGTAATGAGCAGTACTCTGATCTAAAGTACCAATACAACAGTGTAGAAATACTCTGTCCTAAATCCAAATGTTTTACTTGAGTAAAAGTACAAAAGTATTAGTAGCAAAATATACTGAAAGTACTCATTATGCAGAATGAACCATTTCAGAATCATATATACTAACCTATAATAATAGACCAGAAGGTATTTGTTGACTATAATTTGTATTAATAATGTGAATCTGCAAAGTAACTAAAGCTTTCAAATAAATGCAGTGGATTTAAAAGTACAATATTTGCCTCTGAAATGTAGTGAAGTAGAAGTATAAAGTAACATAAAATGGAAATATTCCTCTTGAGTAAATGTTCTTAGGTACTTTCCACCACTGGTTATGAAACTAGAACACTGTAGGACCTTGTAGGCTATTTTTTGTACATAATGCATGTAGATAAAAGTGTGCAAGCCATGTATTGATACATGCATAAATACGTTTTGATGTGAACATAAACTTTTAGATCTGTGGATGTTTTTAGTGTTCAGTGCTGGTCTGTACCTGTATCAGAAGCTTTGTAGTACTTTATGTGTTTCCATATGTCAAGTAAAAACATAGCTAACATGTGGAAGTCACGTATCTTTTGATATGTGCGTTGTCCATTTGAGGTGAACATAAATCTGTTGTCTAAGAGTTTACTGGCTGAATATTATATGTTTTTTTTGTGTCACACCACAACAGACGCATAGTATAAATGTGAAGTTGTTGACGCGTTGTTCTACTTTATACTTTATTTCTTTAGATGACCTGTCTGACTTGGCTTCTCTGAGCTACTAGTTTAGAGGTCCCTCTAAAACAACAGCTGGCCCCAGTCTGGTTTAAATGGGCTAGAACCTCCACTGCACAGACATCTGACACATGACAAAGGGCCCCAAACAGACACTGAGTTTTTGTGAGGGGCCACAAGCCAAAAAGGTTGGAAACCACTGGTTTAATCTTTAACAAAGTGATGTATTTCATCCCGTTCGTTTTACATAACATTTTAAAATAAAAGGTAACCGTCAGATAAATGTAGTAAAGTAAGAAGTACAATATTTAGCCTCTTTAATGTAGTAGAAAAAAGTAGAAAGTAACAAGACATGGAAATACTCAAGTTGCCATAAGTTAAAAAACACAATATGATCCACATATGTACCTTTTCATAATTCTTTGGACTGAAACTAGTAATCTCTGCTACTGTAGTACCTTTTCTTTAAGTGACCCTGAAATATCAGTCACGATTGATCGATCGATCGGAGTGATGTTGACTAACGTCGGCTTGTTTCAGATGAAATGTTTCAGTGTAGTGTTTGTTTAAAAACTAAATATAAAATCATTATATCTGATGATAAAGGATAGGTTCTCAGATAAATGTAGAAAAATGCTAATTATCTTATTTTCTAGGTATTTGATACTTCAAAATTGTTTTAAGGACAAGAACTATCAGTGCAGTGTTTGTTGTAATTATGCTGTGAAGAGGAAAATGAACATCTGTATGTACTGTACACAAACCTGTATATAATGCAATCTAATACAGAGGCTGAGGAATAAAAACCACCTCTGTCAGGTGCTGAGAATGCAGTTTGTAGTGTTGCATTGGATTGCATTATCCTGCACCGGTGTTCACATTATTCTGTCCACTCCCTGTCTGATCTGCTACTTTGAACTGACTTCAGTACAGGGCGTGTGTGAACACCAGGGGGCAGTGCAGGCAAAGTGATGAGTCAAACAGCAGGCTGCAGTCAGATTTAATGTTTCCACACATAACACAGATATCTGGAGAAAAGTCACCTCAAAGCCTAAATATGTCCGTCAGTGAGGGAGCATTCACGCCCGCTAGTGTTGCTAGTTTTTGTCCGAACCGCTGTGGCAAAGTGTGGAAAGTTCATTTGTTGCACTTGTGTTAATTAAGTGAATTCATTTCTACACGAGAGCCGGAGCATTTTAACAAGCCACAGGTACTTCATCCTGTTTTCCCTCTACACGGGAGTTAGTTAAGTAATCACGACTCCGTGGGTTCAAGAGAGTAATGTGTTTCTTTGTGTAATTAGTGCTGAAAATGAACATGTAGATGTAGACGTATGTCATCAGCCAGGTACATTTATTTTGTAGCTAGTGCTTTTGTAGCTTGTTTCTACTGATTTTACTTTAATTTTACAGTTTCTTAATTTGCACTTTGCAACCTAGTGTTCAATAAATCAACATTACTATACACTCAGTGTCCAGTTTATTAGGTACCCCTAGCTAAAACTAAATGCAGTGTAATCCAACAGTCCTGCAGTAAATCCTCCTTCATGGAGTTTGTAATGTTTCAGAGACGTGTTGATTCACCTGTAGGATCATGTGCAATATTACTTTTCTATTTTAGTTTATACTTTTTTAAATTAGGCACTGGTGTTAGCATTTAGTCCTAATACACTTTACATTTATGACTCTATTGTTTTTATTCGTATGTTGTTGTAATTGTTGAGCAATATTAAGAATTTCCTTCGGAATTAATAAAGTTCTATCTTATCTTACGTTGGAGGATGCAGTTTGTGCTGCTGTTGAATTGTGTTGCGTGTTTCTGTTTTTTAGCCTATCTTCACTGATATAAACAGGGTAGACAAAATAACAGAAACACCCGTCAGTATAACACAATACAAGACAGGAGAAATAACTGATTTGTTATCGTCACAGTAAATCTCTGGTGCTATCAAATGATTTTTCACGTTCACACGCTCATTTTTTACTCTCACATGCAGTGAAATGCTGCTCTGTAGACACAGAGTTCAGTAGGGCTGCAACTAACTGATTCATAGTTTAGTCTAAATTGTTGTGTGAAAAATGCTCCTCACAGTTTCCCAGAGCCCAAAGTGTCGTCTTCAAATTGCGTCTTTTGTCCGACCAACAGTCCAAAACCCAAAGACTTTTCATTTACTGTCAGAAAGGACAAAGAAAAGCAGCAGATCCTCACATTATGGAGCTGGAACCAGACAATGTTTCACATTTATGCTTGAAAAATGACTGAAACGATGAATTGATTTTTTCCATCGACTAATCGACTAACCGTTGCAGCTGTAGAGTTCAGTAAAGAAAGGATTAGCATTTGAAAGGCTTCTTTTAGCCGATACTGATCCATTAAATATGGGCGGAGCAGGCAGACGTACCCCTCAAACTGCAGGAGGTGGAGGAAGACGAGGGAGAGGATGAATATTTTGTCCTTGGAGGAAGTAAATCTTAACTCTGTGCCGCTAAAAGCTGAAGATTGATTGGTGGGTGGATGTCATGATGTTACGTAAGCGCACATCATATTTTATTTTACAGGATGAATACAAAGAAATTGATTTTTTGTAATTTTTTTTGGCATATATAAATGTGCACAATATGACCGGGGATGTGATCTAAAAGGGTTAAAAACACCCGTTTCATTTCATCTCGACTTTAATCCCAGTTAAAAGAAATAGCTGAATATGATCATCAGTCCAGAATACAGACTTTTCCGTGCATTCGGGCTGTTTAGCTGCTTTAGCATCATTTCCCTGAGATGAGACGTGGAGCTGCAAATATTAAAGCACTAAAGCCGGAAAAAGTAACAGCAGCAATGGACTTTTCCCTGCTTAGTGGAGAAAACAAAGAGAAGGAGCCTCGTTTCCATCAAACCCCCAGCATGGCGACTTTCCTCTGATTCTTTTTCATATCTAAGCAAACATTTGTCATCCGATTAGTTATCTTGTGATCTCAGATTTGACACGTTTCGGACAGACTGTGTGTTCTCGTGGTGTTAATGTTTATTGTGTTACCCAGCTTGGCCCTGCAGTGGAAAAGCAGACTCCTGGTGGAATCAATAGACTAAATTCAACTCATTAGATGCTCTACGGGTGGTTCAGAGTTTCCCCAGTGTGCGGCCTTTGATTATGAAAACTATCTGCCTCTCTTTCTCTCATTATCTATCTTCCTCCTCCACGTCTCCCTTCCTTTCCTTTACAGCCAAGTCTCTCCAGCACACAGCCTCTCCCCCGTCTGCAGTAATCCGACAGCAGCATTAGCAGCAGTGATGGTGCTGCTGAGGTTTCTCCAGCGATATAGGCAGGAAATGGAGGGCTGATGAAATATTAATGTGGAATCATTGGAGGTCCAATGAAATCCATTAGGAGGCTCAAATCAATGGGAGGAGCAAGCAGTGCCAGACTCCCCTCCCCAAGTGACCCAGATGAAAATAACAGAGCGTCTACAGGTGGTAGAGATATGACGTGCACCTACAATGAACATACAGATGTACTGTTGCTCTCTCTTCTTTCCCCTTTTTTAAAAGTAAATAAATATTCCCAGTAAAATAGCTTTGAAATTAAATGAAATGTAGTTTAAGTGAATGTTTAGTGGGATAGTGCATTATAGAGCTCTAATGAAAATGTCTGAATTACTCCGATGTTTTCACTCCCTCAACCAAATCTTCCAAGTCTGGTGGGGTGTGCTGCTCCTCTTGCAGTTTTGTTTTGGGTCATTAAGGTGGCAAAAAAAACCTTTTTGAATCAGTTAGACCAGCTGCTCCTCAACCTGCAGGCCAGGACCTCCCAACTGGGTCTCAAGATAAATCTGAGGGGTCGAGAGGAGAGAGAAGAGGGAAAAAACATTTCTGTAACACAAAATTATATTTATTTTTTCTGACTTTTCTTAAATCTTTGCTTTTACTTTCAAAATACTGGATACTTTTACTTCTTCAGGCTTCTATAAGCTTTTAAAATAAAACAATGATGCTCATAGCTCAGACTTATGTAACCTGTTGTGAAAAGGGTCACCAGCTAACAAGACTGGGAGTCTCCAGCCGTGCTAGCATCTCTGTGAGACTGTACTTGCTTTGAGCTGAATGCTAACATCAGCATGATAACATGCTCACTATAACAATTTTTTTTTTCAACATTTTGATGTTTAGCAGGTACAGTATAACGTTCACCATCTTAGTTTAGCACATTAGCATGCTAACATTTGCTAGTTAGCAGTAAACACAGAGTGCAGCTGAGGCTGATGGGAATGTCTTTAGTTCTGCAGGTATTTAGTCATAAACCAAAGTGTTGGACACATTAACATGTTGACCTGATGGTGGCGCTAGATGGAAAGTCAGAGGATCACCAAAGCTATTACAGTTCATCCTGAGGGGAACATGAACGATGAACCACATTTCATCACAATCCATCCCATAGTTGTCAGTGAGATATCACTTGTTAAGATATTTCCCTCAAAATCACAATTGTTAACCTGATGGTGGCGCTCGAGGAAAAGTGGTGCAAACACCAATGTCAGTGGGATACATCGTCTAGATACCATGGATATCTGTACCAAATTTCATGTCAGTGCGTGCAAGAGTTGTCATATTTCAGTCTGGACTATAGCAGCTGCCCACTGACATTGCCTTCAAAGAGCCGCTGTGGCTTAAAGCATCTGGGAGCCAGTGAACTAGACTATAAATATAAATAAATACTATAAACAGTAAAAGTAAAATAAACAAAGTTGAAACTAAAATGAATGATGATATATTCTAAACATCATTATATTTGCACTACCACTTTTAAAGGCCTCGAACCAGACAACCATAACCAATTTTATAATATTAAAGAGAATAATACTTAAGTCCTCAGATGACCAGAATAGAACAGATGCTCTGAGTCTAAATGGTGGGCTCTGCTAACTGATGCTGAGATCAAATGACATCTACCAGGACACAAAATCAATGGAAAGAGCAGGTTACCAGAAAGCTCTCTATATGTCCCCGATACAGATGTCAATAGGCCTCTTGGGCATCTTGGCTTTCCCACATCTACATATATCATCATTTTCCCAACGCAGCAGAAATCCACACCAGCAGACTCAGAAGCTCCCCTCATCTGCCTCTCTCATCTCAGCTTTTTTTTAAATCTTCTCCACCTCCTCAACCTCCTCCTGGTTCCTCCCACTGCTTCTTCTTCTGTCTTTTGTTGTAGCTGCCTCCATTTCTTGTTACAGCACTTTTTTTTAGCCATGTTAGCAGCATGGCTCTATGGATGTCAATGTTTAGACAGTCATGGTCTCCAGTTGATGAAGACTTTGGTGAGTGTGAATGAGAGGTTCTTACACCTGTCCGTTAAGGTAGAAAAGCACCCATTTACCATTTATTTTGCTTTCCATAATAATGATGTAATGGTAGGATACATAACAAATTAAAGGCTGTATCACCTCTATAAAAAACACCTGTACCTCACTTAAAGGCGAACTCCACTGGTTCTCCAACATCAGCGTGTGTTCTACTGCATGTGTGAAAACAGTGGTATGAAGCCTTCAATGTCTCCAGAGGGAGCTGTGTGAAGTCTGATAAATGTCCTCAAGTGATGTCACTTGAGTCAGCGTCTGTTGAAGACTACAAGTCTGAAACTGAAAACAGTGTGTTGGTGTGGAGTTAGAAAGAAGTGAGCTGACAGACCTCTGCAGCCTGCTGCTCAGCTCTGCTGCAGGCTACATTAGCCGCTACTAGCATAACACACCCCAATCTCTGACTGAACTGTCGGCAGAGTTGCATTGTGGGTAATGTGTGAGACAAGGAAGAAGAATGTGTGGAATAAAAAAAGATGATATCTCTGGTTCTGCCGCATCGATTTTGATCTTTTCTTTTTTAAAACTGTCCCTCGTGAGTCGGTGGACTACTCTTTTAATCTCATGTTCAGTTTCCTTGATAGAGACCTGATACTTTATGGTAGATAGTATTTCCATCTTTGCTACAAAGAGCACTGACCTTTATGACTTCACCTTCGATTGATGTTTGATTCTGGCATCTTATTTATTTGGAGAATATTAACTGTAAATAAAAGTATAGGATTAGTTTTTTTTCTTTTTTTTTTTTCCTCTCAGGCTGCAAAAGACCCCACAACCTCCACCAACAAGACAGTGCAGCCTGTATGTAGCCTGTGTCAGCTAATCACTCGCTGCTGCTCATTAAGATTATTGCTCTGAGCGCTCTGCAATAACTGCAGGCGACTCAGGTGAATATATCAAGATATTGCTCGGCTCCTGTCTCCTCTCATCTGGATATTAACAGCTGGACAGTCAGAGGACACTGATTAGAGAGATTTTATTAAGAAAATCAACCTCAAATTGACAGTGGGGGGACCTGTCACCTCTATCTCCAGTGGAAATTACGGCAAAGAATAGAAATCAGTCTTATAAGTGAATACAGCTCCCTGTTGTCCCTGAGGCTGTGTTCAACCAGGAGGACTCAAACCTCACGCGTTCCCTTATTGGAAGATCCCATCTGGACGTAAACACAAAGACGTACATTTGTGAATGGGTCAGGAGGAGACGTAAACACCGACCGTGGGAGACATTTTCCGAATTGAGAATGCCTTTGAAGTAGCTTTCCTCTGAAATGTAGCCCCAAGCAGAGAAACGACTTGCTTGACAGCATGGTGCACAGGCCGAACAATACAACAGATTTCCAACAAGCCCTGAAGAGGGATGGGTTTACTGCTGATGCTGATGAATGCTCGCTAAATATCACAGCTGTCTGTGGTGCAGAGCAGGGGATTGATGAAGGGGGAGGAAGAGGATGAGGAGGAGGAGGTGAGGGAGAAAGGAAAGGGAGACAGAGAGAAAGGAACAGATGAACGAGGAGTGAAGCGAGAAGAGGTGGATGAATGCGACAAGGTGTGATGAGGTGGAGGAGGAGAGGGAGAGAAACTGAGGTGGCATTATTTTGGGAGACAACGAGGAGGAGATGTTGGTGTGGGAGGCAGGAGATACATGAAGGAAAGGAAGATGAGGACATAGATGAGGAGGCTGCAGAAGAAGAAGCTGGAGAAGAAAGAGTCAAGCAAAGAAGGCCAGGGGGAAAAGAACAGGAGGAATAAGACAGGGTGGAGAGAGGAAAAAACAAGGAGTAGGTAAGGAAGGAGGAGGAGGAGGATGAGGAGGAGGATGAGGAGGGGGGTGGAAGTCTACTGTTCAAAGGAAGGAGCAGAAGGAGAGAAAATGGAGGATGATTTGAAGGTTGTGCTGGAGAGGAAGCAGAAGAAGGAAAGAAGGTGGAGGGAACATGAGAGGTTTGAAGAAAAAATAATTTGGAATGAAGATAAAGAGGAGGAGGAGGAAGATGGGAAGGAAAGAAACGGATGGCAGAGAGATCAGGCTGATCTGCACATATTTTAATGGATCGATATATAGGTGATTATAGAGTCATAAATTCTTGCTGCGACTTGGCCGAGAGACATGACCAACCAATCAGAGCTTGCCGTCTTTCACAACGTGCGTGACGTCACCAGGAAGGAGGTGCTAGGGCCGACTTCCAGGAACAAGAATGTAAACAAACAATGGCGTCCGTAGCGATGTGTGCGATACTGCCTGTGTTGTGTTCATAAAAAAAAAGTGAGTCAGTGAGTAACTTGATGATGGAAATAAATGAAACTTGGCTGTTGTTGGGTTTGTGTGTCTGTACTCGACCACAGATCATCTGTGAGGGAAGAAGCTCCAAACAAGTCCTTCAAATGAAACGCCAAAGTACGCCATTTATGAACGACGCATATTTTTGACAAGTATTTTCTGATCTAATGTCACCATTGAAAGGACGACGTTGTTTGTCTGTGCCCTCTGAAATCTTTAAATCACTGTGGGAAAAATAAATCAATTTTATGATCTGACAGCGCTGTGGTTAAGATTTGGTTAAGTTTCGGCACAAGTATGGTTAGCTAAAGATTGTGGTTTGGGTTAAATCACTTCTTCGTTAAGGTTAGGGCACGTTCGTCATCATGGTTACAATAATAACCACTTGGTTAAAGCCACACTAATTTGAGTGTGCTGCACTGAGCAGCTGGGGAGATGAGAAAGGAGAAGGTAGAGGAAAAATATAGGTGAAGAAATAAAGCAGGAAAAAGAGGATTATTTTGGACAGCGGAAGAAGAATTGGTAGGAGAAGAGGAGAGGCAGGGGAAGGAGGAGGGTGAGGAGGAGACGAAGAAGAGCTGATTGTAGAGGAAAAGAAGTGGGATAAAGAGCTGAAGAGGATGCAGGAATATGATGGGCTATAGTGGTGGAAAATGACGAGGAAAGGAGGGAGGAGGGAGGGGATTATTGGATGGGGTGGTGGAGAATCTGGAGAATCTGAAGAAGAGAGGGAGAGAAGGGATTATTTTACAATGAGGAGGGAAGGAGAAGGATGAGGAAGATTGCAAGGAAGGAGAACCAGGAAGGAGTGGGAGGATAAGACTGATTGCTCACAGTGTGGCGTGCCGACAAAAACAAAACAACCGATTTCTCACCAAGCTGGGAGAAGGATGGGTCGAGCTGCTGATGAATGGTAGTTAAATATCACAGCTGTTTGCAGCTCCAAGGGGAGGAGCTCGGAGGAGAAGGAGGGAAGAAATAATGCAAAAAGGAGAAATTTAGGGGCATGATGATCCAAGCTGGAGGAGAAGGGTAGTTTCAGAGAAAGGAAAGGAGATGGTGTGAGGAATACACAATTAGGAGAAAACGTAGAGGAGCAGGGGAAACGGGAGGAGGAGGAGTTGGTTGTTAGGGGGAACAGGAAGGAGTAGGAGTTGGTGACCGCTCGCTCACAGCATGGTGTACAGTCAGAACAATACAAGAGATTTCTAACCAGTCTGGAGGGAAATAAGTTTAGCTGTTGATGAATGGTGGTTAAATGTCACTGCTGTCTATAGGATAGGAAGAAGAGGAGGAGGAGGAGAAAGTGTTAGAGAAGGTGATGAAGCAGGAAGGTATTGAATGGATGGTTAATGTATATTAATGCTCTCTGTTATTAGTTACTGTCAAGCCTGTCGAGCTTCCTGTTCTTGCTCAGTTAAATCTCTATAAAGTCGGACAGACACTGTGCAGATGAAGCCTGATTTTAACCTCAACACATTTTTGAATTGGGCTGAATTTCTGCCCAATCAGTTGATGTGCAGTTTGAAGGAGTCACAACGCCGGATTAATCGCCTGATCAACAATCTGGGTCGTGTGATTGGTTGGATTTCTAGCCTGTCAGAACTTTTGGTCGGCTGTCTGGAGTTTGAGCAGTTCCACGGTCTGATGTTCCAACATGCATCTCTCTTTTTGTCAACATTGGTAAAGACTCGGTTGTCATGTTTGAATAAACTTTATTGAAATTGTCACTGGACCAAACCGATCGGGGTTTACATGCTCAGGTTCAGTGTGAGCTCCACATGGTGGTCCGTACAGTGTGAGCAGGTTCTGGCCGTGCAGACCAAACATGTGTGAATTAACACAACATACAAGATTAATAAAAACGCAGTGTCTGCCTAACCTTGAAGAAAAACACTTATCTCTAAAAAAAAAAAAAGAAGAGCACAAACGTGTCTTTAGCCCGGCGGGGCGCAGCACAGCTCCAGCTACAAAACCTTTTATACCTTCAAAAGTATAGTTGGGTCCCAGTAGGTTCATACCTGCTCTAATGAGGCTCAGAGATGTACCTGTGATGCTGCATACATCTGTGAACAACGTACTGTTGAGTACAGCAATGTTACTCTTCTTAACACATTTTCAGAGACGAATGAGACAAGTAATAAAAAAGAGGTCAACTCTTACATGACCACATGATGAGAAGTTGACAGGGCTGCCAGAACCACACTGCTTTCCATAACGAGTCATTATATCAGACATAATAAATGTTTGGGCTTTTCCAGGCCATTTCCCCCATGAATAAAATTTACGGTTGCCTATTAGAGCGCTAAAAATCCTTCATAGGATTCCCAGAGTCATCGGTCCAAAAGATTGCACCCATATACTCATTACCTCAGCGTGAGGCTGGTGATGTGACTAAAAAACCTTTTCACAACCAGTGTAACAATATTGTATTAATACAAATTATGCTCCCAGACTGTGATAAGTTCAAGTTCAACAAGATTTATTGTCATTTCAACCACATATAGTTGACACAGTACATAGTGAAACGAAACAACGTTTCTCCAGGACCAGGTGCTACATAAACATACAACAAAGATCAAAACACAGAGCTAGGACCAAGGGTTTTGTCCCAGCCACATAAAGTGCCAAGTGTACAACTATGTGCAAACAGTGTGAAGTGCAAAAAGAAAAAGACAACACAAGAATGAGACACTTGGCGCCGAAAGAAATTTAGTGTTATACAGTTCTAGATCTATATGTGTGTGCGTGTGTGAGAGAGAGAGAGATTTTGTGTAATTCAGTCCTGGGTGTTTAGGAGCCTGATGGCTTGAGGAAAGAAACTGTTACACAGTCTGGTTGTGCGGGCCCGAATGCCCTGGTACCTCTTTCCAGATGGCAGGAGGGTGAAGAGTGTGTGTGAGGGGTGTGTGGGGTCATCCACAATGCTAATAGCTTTGCGGATGCAGCGTGCAGTGTAAATGTCCGTGATAGAGGGAAGAGAGACTCCGATGATCTTTTCAGCTGTCCTCACTATCCGCTGAAGGGTCTTACGATCCGAGACGGTGCAGTTTCCAAACCAGGCAGTGATGCAGCTGCTCAGGATGCTCTCGATAGTCCCTCTGTAGAACACAGTCAGGATGGGGGAAGGGAGATGGGCTTTCCTCAGCCTCCTCAGGAAGTAGAGGCGCTGCTGGGCTTTCTTGGTGATGGAGCTGGTGTTGAGTGACCAGGTGAGGTTCTCTGCCAGATGAACACCGAGGAATTTGGTGCTCTTGACGATCTCCACCGAGGATCCGTCGATGAACAGCGGGGAATGGTCACTCGGTGCTCTCCTGAAGTCAACAACCATCTCTTTGGTCTTGTCGACGTTCAGAGACAGGTTGTTGGCTCTACACCAGGCTGTTAGCCGCTGCACCTCCTCTCTGTAAGCTGACTCGTCGTTCTTGCTGATGAGACCCACCACGGTCGTGTCATCGGCGAACTTAATAATGTGGTTGGAGCTGTGCATTGCTGCGCAGTCGTGAGTCAACAAAGTGAACAGCAGTGGACTGAGCACACACCCCTGAGGAGCTCCAGTGTTCAGTGTGGTGCTGCTGGAGATGCTGTTCCCGATTAAATACAGTTATATATTAATTTTCACAATTTTTATCTAGTCACCCTAGACTACTTTTCAATTTCATATATTTATTCAAGATAATGGTTTCGTCTTCCTGAGAGAAGAACACAGATCTTAGTTATCCACTTATTTTCCATCCTTTACACTTTTACTCTCATGCTACTGAAGGATTTTAAATTTATCAGCAGGATTATTTACACAACCACTCACTGTACTGTAGCGCAGGAAAGTCTCAGTATTATGTTGCCTCAGTATACCCGGGTCCAGACCTCCAGCTTTTTGGGTGTTCACCATTCAGGCCACAAGTGTTTAGTTTTAACTTGCTGTGATCATTGTGTTGATGCTACCTGTGTATTATTTTTTTTATTTTTTTTTACAGTAAATTAAAATATACCAACATGTATGTTGTAGCATCTTTCTGACAGTAGCAGAAATAAGAAAGGAACTGGAGATGATAAAAGTATTTAAAATCAATATTAAGAACAACTATAAGGCACTAAAAGTTGTCATAACTATCAACCAAAGTGCAGCAGGAGTCTTGACAAACTGCAGGCAGCAGGAATAGAGATCCAGACAAAACTCCGGGAGAGAGACGGGGTGACATGCAACAAAGGTTCCCGGCTGGAATCAAACCGAGGATGTTGCAGTTATCGGGTATGAGATGCCCCATATTATAAACTGTTTTATGTTTCCTTTTCCTTGATTACATTTGCTGCCACATCAATGTCAATGCAGCTGGTGCCTGTTACACCTCCTGTCCCTTCATGTGAACCTACTTTACATACTTCACAAACAGAATTGCTGTTGTTGAGTCTTATTTTGAAGGCTGTAATCTGTAGTGAAGTTGATTTGAGAGATAAACGCAGCGTGCACAGCATCTCATGTAGGTTGAGGTTAGGTTGGAAGTCTGTGGGGGTCACATCCACACACTCACAACCCCACTCCTCCAATCATGAGGTAACTAATACCTTAGCCTGAGGCCATGGCTCCATGCTGGCAGATGGAGGCTTAGAGGAGGAACTGCTGGTTCAAGGGGCCAAATATCCAACCTCCCTTAATCCATCCAGCTCAGTGCTTCACCTTCTCTCCTCCTGCTCATGTTTTTGTGTTATCTCCACTTCCTCCTCAGTCCCCCTGGAATAACCACAAAAAATCCCTTTTCAAATACTTTTTTCATTAAAACTTTTCTTTGTCTGCACAAGGCTACCTCCCACCTCCTGAATTAATGATCTATCAGTTTATCTATTCATCTACAGTATCTGTCCATCTCACCATCTATCCATCCTCCCTGCAGCCTATCCTCCCTCCTTTGTCTTTGTTTGCCCTTTCTAAGATCCTATTATCTTGGTGTCCTTCTCATTCCCCCATGGACCCTTCAGTCTGACCCCAGAACAGCTGTTTGAACTCCTGACTGCACCAGGAAAGACATGCCACCAGCTTCTGTGTCACACACCTTATCTAACTCTGAAGGACTGGGCAATGAGTTCATGCATTTAACTGGGAAACCATCTCAGTTTGACTTGACGATGGTGCTAGATGAAATCGGTGCGTTTCCAGTTTTTAATGCACATTTTCAATTTATACATAAAGGAAGCTTCAGTGAAAACGCTGGAAACTCAAGCAGGATAAAGTAAAAGTTGGTGTATCGATGAAAACAAAATGAGACAAAGTGCAGTGGAAGCATGTGACTTAAAAGAGTTGAAAACATCAGATGTGTGGAGCGATGAGGAGGCTGTAACCTTCCTCACATTAATATATGAAACAAACTTAAATGTCATATTTCCATCATGTTTTACATATGCTTTTCCATGCTGAGGATCGGTATCAGGGTCGATCTGGGCATATTTTAATGGATCACCATCGGCTAAAATAAAGCAGATCATAATCCGATCCTTTCTTTACTGAACTCTGCTGTGTTTGGTCCACCTCAGCATGCTAGTGTTGCAGCGCTGCTCTCCTTTATGAAAGCATACAGTGCAGCATTTCACTGCATACACGAGTGACAGTAAGTGTGTGAATGTGAGACACTGAGGTTGGCAAAATGCATGGATTTGCTAAACCCAGATGCTAATTATTATTAGCAAAGATCAGTGTACAAAACATTCAGGTAGCAGCTTCTTATTGTACACTTGCGAGTGGATTGAGTGTTTCTTTAGTTTCAACGAATCCAACAGAGTGAGACGTCTTCTCTCTAGCGGCTCGCGGCTCATCATTCTGCCAGTTCTTTCAGTCATTCATCAATAATTTAAACTAAAAAAAAACTAATATTTTTTAAGCAAGCCCTCCAGTATTTGGATCTAGCAGCTTGTGGAAAATAAGGTGTGTCTGATTTAGTATCTACAGCTGTTATTTCAGTTTGCCAGAGACATATTTAATCAACATTTAGATAAGTATACAGTAAGTATTGGGTCAGACTCAGTATCAGGAGATACACAGTATTAAAGGACTCGGATCGGGATCGGGACCAAAACAGCTTTATCGCTTTTTCAATCTGCACATTTTTCTTCTGCATTGGTTTAATGGCACCCAACTGGAGAACACATGACATCTCAGTGCATCCAACTCCTTATATTTGCACAACAGTAGTGGATGGAAACATGGATTTATTTACATTTTCTGGAAATTCGGTTCAACTTGGATGGAAATGTGTCTACCAAATCTCATGGCAACCCATCCAATAGTTGTTGAGAAATTTCAGTCTGGACCGAAGTGGTGGATCCACACAGTGTGTTTGTGTGTTTGTTGTTTGCCTTGCTCTGCACCCTTTCCTGCCCTTTAGGATGTGATGGATGCTCCTGGTTTCCAGATGATATTTGTCAGTTTGTCTGTCTTTCTCCTGCCTTCTGGACGTGTCAGTCTTACTGTCTGTAACTTGGCATTTGTACACCAAAGCAAATGTCACATATAAGTAATCCCCGGCCCCCTGCTGGTTATGTATGTGTATGTGCAGCCATTGTAACCTTGGTAGACGAAGCCATTTCTCCACTGCTGCTGCATCTCTCAGCCTCTCAGCCAACCCTCTCATGTCCTCATTCCCATCACTCCTTCTCCACTTCTTTTATTGCTACCCCTTTCTGTCCCTCTCAGGTCCTCCTCCTCCTCCTCCTCCTCTTCTGTCAGTCGTGATGGATAAGGTCTTGTGATTGCCTTGTCAGACCTCTGGAGCATCTGCCCCTTTGGGACTGTGGTGTTTTT
Source organism: Macquaria ambigua (assembly GCA_008360985.2). NCBI lineage: Eukaryota > Metazoa > Chordata > Actinopteri > Centrarchiformes > Percichthyidae > Macquaria > Macquaria ambigua. Next base: position 12,263 of record VMKM01002118.1, on the reverse strand, counting down.
GTGTATTTTTTGTGTGTGTGTGTGTGTGTGTGTGTGTGTGTCTCCTTGTACTCGTGTGTGTGTGTGTGTGTGTTGTCCCTGGCCCCCAGAGTTGATTGGATTGCATTTACAGGCAGAAGGGCCGGATGAATGAACAAAGCACCGTCAGTCAGGCCAAGCCCTCCATCCCCGCCCAGCTCAGATGTAGGCTAAGCTGTGTGTGTGTGTGTGTGTGTGTGTGTGTGTGTGTGTGTGTGTAGGTACCATGTCCTTTGTCTTTCTCACAAAAATCCAGATATGCTCTTTCTTTTTTTGCACGCTGTGGACACAGTAACGCGTTCCAACCTGGTAAATGTCCACATTTTTTCATAGCTGAGCATTTTTCAACCGAAGGCACCGCTCAGTCTCTCAGAATTGATTCGTATTGACTTGAAGATTTTTCTGAGTTGCCTTTTTGTTAAACAGGTCTGTTTACATTTTACTTCAGTTAGCAGAAAGTCAAATTAAGGTTATTTATCAGTTGCTGCAAGTGTCGCTGTTCGTAAACTCTCTGTGTGAGCAGATATTCTGTTAGTTGTACTTCTGACTTTTAGCTTTTTAAAAATAAATCTCTATTTATCTACATTGAAGAGAACTTTTCAGACGGTATGTATGCATGCACGTATGGAAGCCAAACATGTTGATTTGTGATTTTGGTTAATGCTTAATCCCAGGGAGGACTGCTCTGTGTTGGTAGGTTAACGAAAAAGGGTGGGTTTAACTCACTGGAACCATACTGTATATCCTTTACAGAAAATATAAAGACAGTAATGTTCAAAGTGCCACTGTAAACTACTGTTAAGGTCACAACTAGGACATGTTAAAATGTGCTAAAACATCCCTGTTGCCCGAATTTTAGACTGTTCTAATACTTTACATGCCACTAATTAACAGTTTATATACACTACTAATTTGCAAAAGTAAAAGAAACGTAAAGCCACCCGGAGAACATTTTGAATCAACATAAATAGCAAACTTTTTTTTAATGGATGTAACTGCAAAATGTTCACTGACAACATTAAAGTAGTTTTTTCCTACAAAGATCCGCTGGTGGTGACTAAAGCATGATTAACACTTTTCTGGTTATGTTTAATTAACTCAAAGGACTTAGTTTAGGTAAGAAAGGGAAAGGTCATGATGAACTTTACAAAACTGTGTAGTTTCTAATCTTTTTAGTCCCTTTAGTTCAATAGACTGCAGCTCACGCAATTAGTGCTACCATATACAGTATATTCTCAGTATTATTATCAAGAAAATATTTTCAGCAGCAGACACCGAACCTGTTGGTAATTAAATAACTTGAAATTAAAATTGCGTCATTATGCCACTGAGTTACATTGCAGGAAGTGTGCAAAACACTTTTCTAGGATTTCAGGATTTTCAGGATTTCAAAATGCTTCAACAACTGAAAAATTGTTCCAGTTATGTGTAAAACTAATGCAAATATTTGGCCTGTCTGCAGGCTCATGACATGTTTCCTGTATATAAAGGACAACGAATGAGAGATGTGAGTAAAAGCAACAGCGTCAAGTCCCTTTAAAGCAGTCCTGACTTCAAAAACCACTTCCTCAGCAAACTGCATGAACTCTTTTCTGCAGTCCATCAGTCTCTGCCGTCTCCTCCAGACTGCCCTGCTACTGTCTCTCTCTCACACACACACACACACACACACACACACACACACACACTTTAGTCCTGTTTCATCAAGTTTGTGAGACGCTCCGTGTAGATTTCACGCTCGCTTGTGACCAAAATTCATTATTTTGTCGGCCCATGATCTGTAAATAGGTGAGGCCACGTTGTAAGAAATGTTGTTTGTGTCTCCTTCTTATTTTTGATATCATATCTGTGTTGAGTGCAGTCATTCAGATTGTACTGTACTTGCTTTTTATGTCTGTGCTTCTGCTTCGCATGTTTCAGTTAGTGTCTAATAACGCAGCACAATGTCGTCTTATTTAGTCCATATTTCTATTAACATTAGTTTCCCCCGTTTCACTGCTTTGTATTTCTTGTATTACGAGCCTCTGTGTAGCATGTCTTAATTATTAGCTGACCTGTGTGATGTTTTTTTTAATATATTTAAATATTCAGTTTTCTTTTGTTATTGTTTTTCATGCTACCAAATGATCTCCATAACCGTAATTTTTATCTTAGTCTGTGTGGGGACTGCAGATGAAAAACAGCCTCTTGGCAAACTCTGGTGCTTTTACAGCAATGTTTATTAATGTGCACTGTCCCTGTTAAATAAACCAATAAAAAATAAATTGTATTTCTGGTTTTCCCCACGTCCTTCATGCCACATTTGCTGCATGTGATCAAATAGATATAATTTGGATTATGGATGAGACGGATTTTGTTAATTGGTTTAGTGATATAGTTTCTGATCCATGAACTCTGGACAAGTGATTCTTGGCGTTGGGTTAATAATGGCTAATTAGCTCCAGACTAAACAGAGCTTCCATTCTGCTTGTTCTGACCTTTTGTTCTTTGCTTTCTGTATTTTGTGATCGAGCCATTTATTTGGACTTGCCTTGCGTCTGTTGTTCCGTCATCATGGAGTTGAAATGAGAAGCGGTCTCATCAGTGGTAACCGGCCTGAACTCCAGTCTGAGAGCTGTTTCAGGAGAGTGCTCATGTCTGAAGCAGCTGCTCATCACAGCGCCGGCTCTCGTACACTGCAGTTCATTTCCAGATGATTTATTGTTTTAAGTGACGCCCATATTGTTCTGCAGTAAAACAGCTTCATCCCAGCTGCTCCCTGTAAAGAACAAACTCTAAAACTGTAAATGTTACTCTGGAGCTGCTCTTTGGCCAACAGGACGGTTTTACCACCTTAAATGTGTGAAACTGAATTTGAAGAAGGGAAAAAATGAAAGAGAAGAGGCCGATTGTGAAGAATTCAGACTGTGGCGAAGAAATGAGGACTCAAAGGGCAAAAAGTCTAAAGCTCCTTTCAGACATTGGATACGAAACATTGCTGGCTTCATGATTGCTTTGGTGACTTATATGTTTATTCAGACATTATGGGACATTTACGAAAAGAGCCAACTTCTTGCCACCTGGTGAAAGAGGAAGAAGTGTCACTGCAGGAAAACAGCAGGGAGAGGAAAAAAGTGTTTTCTGTTTGCTCACAAACAAACATCTAACAATGAAATAAACTGTTAATCTAACAATTTAGATTAACAGTTTATTTAGGCAGGTACACACACACACACACCTACACACACACACACACACACACACAACGTGGTAGGCCTACTTACTCGACAGACAAAACATTTTTGTTCAGCGAAATCAACATGTCAACATGTTCAAGTAAACCCTGCTAATGTTAGCAGTGCTAGCACCAGCAGCCTACCTTCCTTGCAGGTTAACGTCCACATGGCTGTGCTGAATGTGGTTGCGCATTTCTCCGGTTGAGCGGTTATATGCCAGTTTATTCTGACACAGCCTACATACAACCTTATTTTCATTTTCTAGATACTAAATACTGCCAAACACCGGGCATTAGCGCGGGGAGAGGTTTTGCTGCAGCCCCTGCTATAGTGCCGGGTGGCTGCATAACATCTTAGACACAACTGTTAACTGGCGTTGTACATTAATAAAACATTAATAATTAGCTTAACCGACTAGTATTTCTGGTGCCGACTGAGGGTAGAACGTTTAATCAACTAGTCGACTAATCATCCCTGTATCTAACGAGTCCGCTCCCAAAGTATCCTCATTAAAACGGGCAGTTACTCCACTACATTTATTTGATAACTCTAGTTACTTTGCAGAGTCAGTTTAATAATACAAAATATAAATCTAATAAAATAAGATGAGATAAGATAAGCTAGCAGTGTATAAAGTAATTAATATTGGCTCCACCTTCACCAGCTGCAACATTAAAGTGAAGAACACATTCATGCATCAATAATTATAATCCAATAATATAATATACATTATTCTGAAATGGGCCATTCTGCATAACGAGTATTTTACTTTTGGTACTTTCAGTATATTTTGATGCTGCTAGTTTTGTACTTTTACTTATGTCACACAATGTCACACTACTTCCTCCTTTGCCCCTGACCGCCAAGAGTCATAATTATTACGGCCACTAGAGGGCGCTGTCACTTGAGTGTAGACAAATGTTTTGGTGCATTTTCTGAAACGACCGGTGCTGTCGTTTTTCTTGGGAGGACAGTTTTAAGTATGTCTATCAAATTCTTGCTGGGCGGTTGTTAGCTATAAGAAAACAGAAGAAATGTGATGTCTGAAAAGAAAGATTGAGCGTTGTCTCACGCACACATGATAGGTGAAAATAAAGTCATCCAAAAAAGTGATGGATTTATTGAATTTATCGAAGATGACTGAAACATTGCGTTTTTCCTGCTGACAGTGTGAGGGGATTCATTATGTTCTCATGTCTGAAAAGAAAAAAAAGAATCTTGTATAGAAAATGAAAAATAAATAGATACATGCAAGATTAAATGGAAACCAAGCACAGCTGATTTCCAATTCATCCCATCACCGTGCCATCGTTCCTCCCCTGCTGGTGTTAGCTTGTGCACAGACGTGACATCTGTATAATTATCTCCAGCGGTCGAGTTGCTTCGTGTCTGTGAAGAGTCTTCATATGAACAGGCGGCTTTAATTGTTGTTTAAAACACAGACTAGAGCCGCTATCCATGTAATTACTGTCTCCCTGACTTGCTTGTCTGTATCTGTATTTGGTCAGACTCGTGTTGAGAGAGAGAGAGAGAGAGAGAAAATAAAGTGTGTATCAAGTGTGTGTGTGTGTGTGTGTGTGTGTGTGTGTGTTCTGCTGTGGTCTTTGAAGAGGAGACAGCAGATGATACGAGAGCTGTTCAATTTGCAATAGATCAACGTCATGTTTGTGTCTGCAAGGGAAACACACACACACACACACACACACACACACACACACACACACACAGTCCTAAAAGAGGCAGACACTAACACACACTTTGACACATACAAACATTGACACACACTCACTCAGACATGTAAAGACACACACAGACACACTTCATACAGAGAAAATATATACACATACATACATACATACATACATACATACACGAGCGCACACACACACAGAATTGCTGGCTGGTAGACTGTGTGTGTGTGTGTGTGTGTGTGTGTGTTATATTTGACCAGCTGTCAAAGAGAGGGCGGCTCATAGCCAGCATAGAGTGAGTGAGTGAGTGTGTGTGTGTGTGTGTGTGTGACAGAGACATGTTTGAACATTTATATGAGTGTATACTGTACTTGTACTTGTACTTTACTTGAGTATTTCCATTTTCTGCTACCTTATACTTCTACTCCACTACATGTATCTGGCAGCTGTAGTTACTTTGCAGATTAAGATTTTACATTAAAAAACACATGATTAGTTAATACAACACTTTGTTAAAGATTAAACCAGTGGTTGTGTGTGTCACATTTCAGACGTCTCTGAGTTATTATCAGTTCCACCAAAGAGACATTTCCCTCTAAACCTCTCACATGGTTTCATTTAAATAACTGTTTGAGGCCGAAAGAGGTCAAATTATCCAATATTTCATAAAAAAAAGTCCACAAACTGAAAACAGATTTGTGTATCAGAACTTTGTTTTTTCTTCTTTCCTCTCCCATTAATCATCTCACGACCCCCCAGATTTATCTGGTGACACTTTGGAGGGGCCCGACCCCTAGGTTGGCAACCACTGGACTAAACTAGCTAACTGTGTATAACACAGGAGACATTTTACTGCACAAGTACTTGTGATAATACTTCTGTACTGTTACTGCTGATACTTTAAGTACATTTATCAAAGTACTTCTGTACTTTTACTTTTTAAATTTTGGATGCAGAACCTTTACTTGTCAGAGTATTTTTTAAATTAATGTATTGGTACTTTTACTTGAGTGAAGGATCTGAATACTTCTTTCACCACTGGTGTGTGTGTGTGTGTGTGTGTGTGTGTGTGAAGCTAGTGATCAGTCATCATGACAGTGTGTGAGGTATCATTAAACTCCAGAGGGCACAATAACAGCGAGTTGTGTTTTTTCTGCTCCTTACTCGTGGAGGCAACACCAACAGAGTTTTCTCCGCCCTCCAACCATCCTGCAGCCTTTTGTGCAGAGTGTGTAGTTGTGTTTTTTTGTGTCAAATCATAGCATCCATATCAGCCATATTGGAGAGACACTGTTCTTAAAGGACCATACAAACTAGATTTTGCAAGTTTTATCCCATTTACTACATATTATAGATAAAACTTGACATCACAGCAAATCATGCTAGTGTGTTTCTCCTTCTATTCCATACATTTATTGGTTTCCATTCATTAATTTATGAAAATCAATTGGCAGACTCTTGAATCTTGAGTTGTGTAATTGATCACAGTGAACATCGTTGCTTGCTGATTGATTGATAAGCCTGTACTGCTTTACTCCACAACGATAATGCAACTTTGACCAAAGCTAATGCAGTGGATAACTCTCCGCCATAAGAACAGAGGCTAGCTAATGTGTTATTTTGAATGGAAACCAACTGTAGATCTGTGTGGATTATGTTAAGTGAGTGAAGTTTGCGTCCTCTTCTGTCTCCATGTGTTCTTAAAATATCTGCTCATTTTCTGCGGATGCCCTATTTGCATTGTTTAAAATCACTTGATTTAGTCCGTCTGCACAGCTGCTCTTCATTTACTGGTTAGCACAAGTGTGACAATACAGTGTGGCACAAGGATGGGCATCTTGGGACTGAAATAATTTGCAATACCAAGTAAATCTGGCTTCCAAACAGAGTATACTATACATGAGGTGCTGAGCTTTCTCCTCTCTCTCCACAGTAAAGAGCAAGCTGTGTTCAGATACAACATGACGTGAACCTTCATTTTGCAGTTTTGTTTTCTGACAGTTGGTTCTCTCAGACTCACAGTGTGGACGTTGTCTCACACAGACTGAAAACTTACCAGGAAGTTCAGTTTCTCTGATTTTCCTCTCTGCACATTCATGCTCAGGTTACCTGCAGAATTTTACTCAGGTTGAACTGAACACATCTGTAGAGAATCTGCATCTCTTTCCACCGACTTTGTTTGGACTCATGCTTCCTCTTGGTATTGCTTCACATTATATGATGCAGCTGAACGGTCACCACAGTTGTTGTTCAGTTGCTTTTGAAATTGGGCTTTGTGGCCCTCTGAGGTGTCTGGAGGTGCAGTCCAGCTGCACTTTGGCCTGTCATGGTATTTGTGGGTGCAGCACTTATGGTGCTTAAAACGTTGTTGGACCAAAGCAGTTTATAAACCTTCCAATGAAGTAACTCATGTCAGTCTTTGTTATTGCTTCCAATCTGTATGTGTCAGCTACAGCACACACACACACACAGTGTGTTTGACAGGAAATGGGTAGAGTTTTCAGATTTGTCGCTGTGCCAGCTTTTTATAATTTCTTTGTCATGTGACTGAAGTCAGTGCTACCCTATAGGGCTGAACGATATACAAAAAGTATATTGTGATTATTTTTGACAGATATTGCGATATGAGTCACAATTTTAGTGTGAATGGAAATTGTTGCATTTAATTTTCACTGAAACAAATATAAAAATGATGATGTGGTTTTTGCTGGGGTCTGCACCAAACAAGCATGTTCCCTTATGTCTGGAGGCCAGGGCATCTCTGCAACACCACAGTGCTTTATTTATAATGGTATGTTGTGACATATTTTACCTTTTGTCAAAAAATTTCAGCTCCTGCGATTTAGATATTGCACTGCCATATTGCGATTTCGATAATATTTCGATTAATTGTTCAGCCCTACTAGCCTAGCATAAATGTGAAATTTGTTACCTTTGATAGTCACGTATCAAAGGTAAGAAGAAATAATGTGACAGTATTTTCATAGTGCTGTTTGTGTTTTGTCAGCAGTTTATTTGGTCTCTGTAGTGTGGACACGCTGTTATAATATCATATTCTTATGATATTCAAATAGTTTTAATGTTATTGTAATATGTAATATTTTGTCCTTGTGTATAAGAGCCATTTGTTATGTTTTTAAATACTGTGTGTGTGTGTGTGTGTGTGTGTGTGTGTGCGCGTGCATGCATACATCTGCGTCTGTGTGTGTGTTTGTATGATTGCGCACACACATCTTGAGGTGAGTAGGGCCCGTAAGAAAGAAACTCTTGCATTGGGGTCCGTCATTACCAGCTGACCTCCATTGATTCATTTGTTCCATTTCTGGCTTTGTCTCTTAACTTCCTGTTGCTGTTGCTGTTGCCGTCTATATAAGCACAAGTCAAAACTCTCGGTCCTGATTGGTTCACGCAGCCTGCTATACACTTCTCAAAGTTGGGAAGGTCATGTGACCTGACATCAGCACAGATATCAGATTAAAAAGATGATATTTGGCTCAAAGTTACCTACAGTGTTAACTAGCTCGACCTTTATGTCTCTATGGTGACAAGTATTAAGAGCTCAGTACGATGATGCAGGTTATTAACTTATTATTATTTATATTCTTCACAAATGAAACCAGCTGATTTTTGATTTGTTTGTCTGGAAGCTGATTTATCAACATGAATTTAAACACATCTTTCCAACCAACGGTGTCATTTATTATTAATAAAATATATATTATATGATCTGGAATAATCAACGTGTTACATAGTAATAAGCCCATGTCATAGAAAAACTGGAGTGTCTCCACTGTGACTCAGACAACTTCTGTTCATCAACATATTGTTATTAACACATAATAAACAGCTGTAACAGTAAAGATGAGCAGCTGATCCCAGAGCTGCGCAGGAGAACTGATCTTATTAGCTCCTGTATGTAAATAGCGGTCGATGTTTGAGAAAGTCTGTGATTTTCATCGAGCTCTGTCCGTCCTTTATGCTTGACGTTATGTCAAACTGGTCAGTTATTTGCTGAAATGCACACGTTGATCAACAGACGTCCACCTACACAACGATCTGTTTCAAACCTTTTTACTCTTATGTGTCCGTGATACTTTGTGTGCCTTGGTAACTTTTATAAGCAGCAGTCAGGATGTTGTTTACAGTGATGCTGCTGCAGACAGCTCAGTTGTATAATCACAGTAAAGAACACCCCCTCAGACCATAATTAAAGTTAAATGTTAGGTATCTGCAGCATGCAGTAACAGGCAGCATGCAGTAACAGGCAAACGCAGGTTTTTATTGATAAATCGTGTATCACCCGTCCGCCGAGATAAAACATGAATCAGTCGACAGTGTTTTCAGTGTGGGTTTTATTTATTAGAAGATGACATGGATGGAAAGAAAACAGAGAATCACAAACACACCAGGCTGATATACAAAGAGCAAACCTCCCCACCGTCACAGGGAGGCAGAAATGAAAACAGAAAGATGGTAGAACTTCATCTTATCATAATGGATTTTTCATGTTCAAGTGCAATACAATATTCAGAACCGTACTCGTTTTGTTCAGCAGTTGGTTCAGAGTGAACGTGTGTTTAGTCTTTGTATGCTTATCGGTTTGTCATAGAAGCTATGTGTGTATTTGTAGTACAACTTGGAATGAGAGCATCATTATATAGTCAATTCCTTCTCTATGTTTGATAAAGTCTTGTATAGTGTTGCTGAAACCTCCATCCTGCTGCCCTGAGGGTCGGATTCTTGCAATACATTTACCCCGAAGAGCAATTTTTTAACTTGTTTGTCTTTATTTTCCTGAAAAACCACGACGGACTTCAAATTCAAAGAGAGTGCAGTCTGTGTTTACCATTTTCATGAGGAATCTGCTGTTAATAAGGGAATTCTGCAGTGCCCAAGTTATGAAATATGTTCATTAAAAAGCAGACCAGAGGTTGAATTAATCTTTCCTCAGTAGCAGTGCGTGACTAGTTCAAATTTAACAAGGTTGGACTTTGTTTCTGCTAAAATCCCCAGTTCAGTTTACTGCCACAACATCCCAGAGTCCTATTAATGTTGTAAATAAAATACACATTTATTGTTTCTACCACTTAGTTTTAGGAATAATGAGTCAAATTCAGCTGTTGTAGGATTTTGAAGTCTGATTCTGAAATTCTACTGATAATATTCAATATTTTTTATTTTTCTTGCCATCTTGATTTCTGTCCATTGATAAACATGTATATACAGTATTTGTCTAAAAATATTAGAGATGTATGTTGATACAGGGATATTTTAATGGAGTATCTGCTAAAATAAATCAAATGTCGATCCTTTCTTTACTGAACTCTACTGCGCATATACGAGTGAAAATCAAGCCATGTTTCCACCCAAAGTACCCAGAACTTTTAGTCCCAGGAACCACTTTCCAAGCAACTAAAAGGTTCCTTCGGCCCGTTGTTGTCTCCACCGCGGTCTAAAGTCTAAAGTTTCAGTTGTACCATCCAGTGGCAATGATGGAAACGCTATGTCGGACTCTTGAAATGTTCTTTCCACCGCGGTCCACCGCGGTCTAAAGTCCCGCGAAGATTAGGCAAATTAGTCTGCTTACATATGTTTACACGTCATTTTTGTGCACAACTATACAACAACGATGACGCCAAATAAAGCGACGGACAGGCATCATTATTGTGCAACAATGCAACAACAGTTAGCACGGAGGAGCTCAGTCAGGCTTAATAAGGTCTGGACTTGGTCGTCGGTCTATCGGATGCTTTCTTCTGTAACACCATCGTGTCGAAGCACAATGAACAAAAAACAAACCGGTTTGTGGCTTCAGATTTTTAAAAATGGTGGCTGAAATAAAATGCTGCAAGTACTCGGCCAATCAGAAATGTTCAGCGCTGCAAGCCCCACCCCCAAAGTTCCTGTACTTTTGGAAAGTACTACCTCCCAAGCAGGGGCTTTTTGGGGGGTAAAATAATGTCCCAGAAACCTAATTCAGGTTCCTCCAAAGGTTCCTGGTCCCTGGGGAAAGTTCCTGCGGTGGAAACAGGGCTTTAGTGTGTGAATGTAAAAATTACTTGGGCGGGCCTTTTGTGAGTGAATCTTTGTGTGTCTGAACTCGACCAAAGATCATTTGTGAGGGAAGAAGCTCCACTCTTTAACACAGCTGTGCGATCAGAGTGGACGGAGTGTTTCCGTAATTCCGGTATTTTTAAACCTGGGCCCTATTTTTACATCTTTTGGGGTCTAAATGACTAAAAGAACAAAAAGGATCTTACTCTTTAATGAAGAGGTCCTTTCCATAATGTTGTCAGACACTTAGAATAGCAATCTGAGCCAGACTCTGTGGCAAAAACAAGCACTTTTAGTGGAAAGACTTTGACGGGTGCAGTTGCACACAAGGATTACGTTGCAGCCATTGCAGCCCGTAACTATTAGTCATTTAGACCCCAAAATTTGTAAAAATAGGGCCCAGGTTTAAAAATACAGGAATTGCCCTTTAAGACATCCGACAGAATATAGCGACGGGTTTTGTGCTGCATGTGTTGGTCAGAGCTTTGTGAGAACTAGTTGTATTTGAATAAGTTCTGTTTTATTGTTTTGGTAAGAATAAAAGAAAGCTGTGATGCTGCTGTATGCAGTACGACCTATAGTGGACTGGTTACACTAACTTGAGCTGTGTCATTTAGGTAAATATCAGATATTTGTAAAGTATTTATGAATGGATCATTGGGGCAGATGCATTGCGAGCCAGACCCCTAGTCCACTGTAGCCCTTTCATTTCAGCTGCACTCCACAAGCACCAGCACAGCCTCCATGTGAACCCACACACGGATCACTGAGCTGAACCACACAGAGATGTTTTTGCATAGACATCAATTCAAGTCAGACTCATGCAAGTGGACGAAAGACACGTGGACGATGACTAGAAACGAAAGAGAAACTGAGCGTGAGAGAGGACGGACGAGTGACGTGATTTAAACACGGTGTTTGGTTCGGTTCATCGACAAGGTTATCTGACTTTATAAAAATAAGTGAGCTTGTTTGATATACCACATTATTATTATTTTTAAAAGAACAAAAAAGGAAACAGAACTCTATGCATCGACAACCCATCAAGTTAAACATTAATGTATTTGTTACAGTTGAAAAGTACACACACACACACACACACACACGTATATTTGCCTGCCAATGTGTAGCTACTCATCCGGCTCTGTTTAGTATTGCTTTGAGTTCACGCTGTCAGTGAAGGGGGAGTCAGTGCAGTGACCCAGGCCTGTGTGTGTGTGTGTGTGTGTGTGTGTGTGTGTGTGTGTGTGTGTGTTTACAAGTCAGTTGGTCGTCTGTAAGTGTA